>BLSH010338731.1:33367-64092 GCA_018402905.1 Glandirana rugosa | reverse complement strand
GACAAGATCTCACTGTAAAAGTGGGCGGTATGGCATAGATCTTTCCCTTGTCGTAACAGTGGGATCTGATGAGCGAGGACTACATTTTAATGTCTTGTGGAGGGGGAGAGTAGTAAAGGTAAGATATACCCCCTCCACGAGACATGTGTGTTCCTCCCTCTCAAGTCACAGGAGTTTAGGAATGATTCCCAATGAATTCATAGAATGGTAATGGACGATGGATAGGTTCAAGAATAATTTCGTAGTCTTCTTTTCGTATGGGGATCTGACCAATTACTCAACTTCTCACTAGTTTTAAGCTTCAACACAATGATGAGAGGGGGAGGTGTTCTGTAATTTTACATCAGGAGCGAGTAGTCTAGGGTGACAATGCTGTTCCCTTTCTAGATACGGTATGGCGGGTGAAAATGTCACTCTAGGACAGGAAGTGTGTTACTTGCAGATCTCCGGGTGAAAATAAAAGGAAAAAGTCTGAAAAAAAAGAAAGAAAACGAATACAGCCACCACATTAAAAGACTGGTATACTACAATATGTATAGTTTTTGTTCTTAGGGAATAAATACACATTAACATTTTAGACCAGTACTGAGTAGGTTTTACAAAGAATGGGTGCCAGGGGTCCTGCTAACTCTTGCTACATATACAAGTACTGGCTATAAAAAAAAGGTTTGGGATACAGTATCATTTTTATTTTTGGTGGTGTTGGCAGTAGCAGTGGTGGTGGTGGGGTGGTGGGTAGTGTGGTGGATACAGTATAATGCGAAACTTAAGGCCCGTACACATGAGGTGAATTTACGGACGGGAATGTCTGTACAACAGCTTGTCGTCCCAAATTCTTACCATTAGTATGCTCCTTTCGACATCCAATTTACATTTTTCATCAGACAAAAGCTGGATGTGCAGACTAGTAAATTTTGTCGTACGACAGCGGCACGTCCGATTTTCAGATGATGTGTACAGAAATCAACACACAAAAGTCAAAAGTACAAACACGCATGTTCGGAATCAAGGAACGACCCGGAAGTGTTTGGTTGCGTAAACTGGCGATCATAATCCAGAATTAACATTTGTGACTCAGCAATTCAAATTTAAAAATGCAGTGCACATTAACATCTTTTTAATGTCTTTTTAATAGCGAAATTAGTGGAAGTGTCCCAAAGGGTGACGCACCAAAAATTAACTACCTCTCTATACTCTCCTAGTACATCACTACGTTCGCCTTTGTCTGACGAAAAATTTCCGATAGTCAGTATGCGCTACAAAATCATGGTCACGCGCTTCTGACAAAAATCAGACGCTCGGTCGTCCGAAAATCGGACCGTGTGTATGAGGCTTAAGTCTGCTTCTCTTCTTTATTAGCCAATGATGCTGCTATGTAGCATGTGTGTGAGCAAGATTTCTGTTTTTATTTTGTTATTATTTCTTGTCTACATAAATCAACCATTTTGGGTGTAGCATCTAATCGAGATTTGCTTGGATTTTACAACTCGAAACACGACCAGTAAAAATGTATCTTGTGTTAAAAAAAAAACATACATAACGCAAATAAGATTTAAAACATAGGAGAGTTTTAAAAAATCATTAACATGATTTCCATGATGTAAACCAAATATAGGCTGTGTACTATTAAAATCTTTGGATTGTGATGTGGTGATTCATTCAGATGCTAGTCACTCTCATTTGTTAGTGTTGCCATAGCAATGTGCTCTTTTCAAGAACCAGGTAAATTGTTAAGAAGTACATCTTATTCTGATTATATGCTGCAGGCTCTTGTAAGTAAATACTTTATTATCATAGTAAACATTTCATTTGTTTTGCATAGTAGCATATCCATTAAAATCCAATTTTGCATTCCTTCTCCAAATAATTTGTACCAGGCTGGATTTCAGTGGTCCAATTAAAAACTATAAAAAATATCCTTTATGAATACAAAGGAAGGCTTTTAAAAGCTTTTCAATCATCAACCTCTGCATTTCCTCTTCTTACCACTACCATAGTTCTATGAGCAAAAGTCACGTAATAAAAATATAACGGCTACAGATTTTAAAAAGTCTCAAAAACAACATGAAATTTCAGTTTTGCATGAATGCTGGCAAGTTAAATTTCATGCTGGCTTGTTATCTGTTTAAGGTACTCTAAGTAATACTGCCCCACCAGAATTGCCAGTTTGATCATAATGATAGGGCAAAGTAAAAGGATTGGGAATGAGAGACCACAGCAGAGCAGGATCTGGCCTCAAGACTTCATACACACAGCCACACAGGGGGCATAGAGCATGCAGAGGATGTGTAATGCAATTCTTGGAATCTTCTGCCACAGTGTACAGCTGCCCATTGAGATACTTAGAAGAGGTGGTTGTACATGGTTGTTCACTGGGGGGGTTGCAAAAAGCACCCCCTTAAGCCACTGCATATGTGGGCGCTTTTTGCAAATGTTACGAACAGCCTTGAAATGAAGGACATCCACACAGGTGTATCTTAAGTCTATGTATGATTTACTGAGTAAATAACAGTGTACACCTGATCATAGAGTAACAAAGAACAGGACAAAACTCATAGTTTTTTTTTTTTGCGTATTACGTATGATGTATCCTGTCTATTACATAGCGTCTACCTGAATTCTCACTATTCTCTATCTCTATCTTTATCTTGGGCACATATGCAAGGGAAAAGGGGAAATTCTGATTTCTGATATAACATTGTAAGTGTCATATAAATGATAAATGGTGATAACTGCGGATACATGGCGCTTGCATACTAATTGATTCATGTATACCAGCCAAAGTGCTAATTAAAAATAACATGAAAGAATCCCATAATATAAAAGAAAGAATCTTAGCCAAAAGACACAAGACATTATGTCCTTTCCTATCCACCTGCCTGTAACCATGATTCCCACATATTCAACACATCAGTAAAATAGCTACCATCCTGGGCCTAGTCTTAAAGACAGCCTCCTATTCCTACATTGTCTAGACAAGGCTAAAACAGGAGAAAGAACTCATAACACAACAAGAAGTAAACTTTTCACTTATAGTTCATTTGCAAGTCATGGGGAAATAGATTCTGGTGACGCCATCTTGTTACAGGTTTATATTTCAACTCCATAATGTATCTCATCTTAACACAAACTTTGATGCACCACCACGTATAGTCGCCTCTCAATGGGTGGCTGTATTCAGGCAATGGTGGGTCCTGGGGATGTCATTATGCAGGCTCTGTATGCTGTATGGCTCTTGTACAGCTGTTTGCATGAAGACTAAGGCATATCTAAATTCATAAACAACTTAATACATTGCATCATACTAGTCCTTAGATGAGGCGGCAGTTAATTTTCATTTTTAAGGTCTTTTTCTCACGTGGTAATTCTGCAAATAACACACTTCCTGTTTTAGGGTAGCTATGCTCTCTCACTCCACTGTATCTATAGAGGGACCCATGAGTGTCACCCAACCTGGACTTTAGGGGTTAGGGGTTACTGGAGACAACTTTGAGTACTGGAGAAAACCCACTAACATGGAATGTATTCACAAACCACTATGTCTATATTTGTCATATGTTTTATGATATTATTTTTCAATATGACCCATTAGAATTTTAATATTAATAAATACTTGTTTTTATAAACATTGGTGTCCAGGTTGCCATTGAAAATCCCACATACATAGGGGGAGCCCTCTTTTTTCCAACCTGAACTTTATGCCCACCCAGCTTCATCATTCATAGAAGCCATTCTACAGCTTCTATGTATGCAAAGCAATCTATGAATGGAGGACGAGCGGTTGACTGAAAGATCACAGTATCAGAACACAGTAGCACAGCTGGAGTATTCCCCCATCCACATCAAATGTGTGGATGGGGGAATTGGACCATTTTTTTCGTTCAACCTCCTGGTTGAACGAAAAAAGATAATGAATGTTTGGGCTACCTTAAAGTGGTTGTAAACCTTCACATATACCCAGTGAAGTAGTAATGTTTAAATTTGAAAGAAATGAACTTTAACGGAATACTGGGTATAATATAAATATATAAACTTTATTTGTTACAAAAATTGGCATATGACTGCCCCAATTAGACATAAGACATTTAAAATTTCATAATTTAAAACTATATCTCATATATTATGTGTATTACAAGACATTGCCCCTTACAGGGTAAAGAATGCTGTGGTTCCCTGTGGGTACCAACCACATAAGTTGTTGGTAGCCAGAGGGGCCCACCATGCAATACTACAAATTGCTGGGATACCTGTCTCAAACGCAACCTAATACCCACAATATCTCAATATATCAACTTCTAAACAATCTAAGACAGAAATGATATAGGGTTGATTTTGGTTACGTTGATAGGGTCCCAACAGCAAAATTGCAGAAACATATTCCTGCTTGCTCAACTAGTTTCGCGCTTTATATACTTGGCGCTTCATCTGGAGCTGGAAAAGTATTAATCTGATAAAAGACAAAAAGTACATGTGTAAAGCACAAATACAGGGTATGATATATAATCCACTGTTACATAATAAGCTATAATATGCTGCAACAAATATGCTCAGTGACAATCACTTACATTTTATGATATGTGTCATGGGGCTGTATTTGAAAGCGTTGGTGGAACCCCCCTGGGGTATATAGGAGCCACCACACAAGGGAGTAGCGTGGTGCCCAACCCTCTTCCAATTCCCCTCTGACCAGTCCTGACGCTCCAGTGGAGGCCCGAAGCCGCACCAGGCAAGTATGGGGGCCTGTGTGTGGTACAAACACATAGTGTATAGGACATAAGTGTGTATACATATATATTAGACCTCAAAACATTGTATAGTAAAGCAGGTCCTAGTAGGGCCCATGCATCAAATATGTTTGTTACATCTAAGTGGTAAATACCTGCTAGAGATGTTTTCCAAAATATCTTCTAGAGAGGGTCAGTCTTTTTACACGGATATGGATAACATATTAGAAGGTGGGGGGATATAGCCTTAATAGAGCAGCTAAAGTGTGTCTTAGCAGGGATATACTGCCATAGTCAAACCCTCACGGAAGCCACTCAGTACTTGGTACTCGATCCGGGTCCAGAGGGCTGTATAAGGAAAGGTATTTTGCTATCAGTAAGGATCAACCAGCCAGTGCATGGAAAAATACTATTGCATTGTATAAGTGTATGCTAAACGGACTTATCGTCCAGCATAGTACTTACCAGATGTCAGAATATGTATGTATAGAAACACGTATCCTCAAGGGCCCCCAACCTGCTTACAAGCTGCTGTGAACCCACCTTTTATAAGGTACACACGGTCCCGATTAATGGCGTCTACCACCAACACACCGCACTTCCGGCGGCGTGTGACGCCACTAACCCGGCTGGTCCACTGCGCATGCGCTGGATCGGCCCCAAAGAAACCCCGCCCCCCCAGGTGATCGGAGCGCCAGGAATTGCGACACCCATCAGACTGGAGGGCAGGGACGGGACCGCCCGCGCACCACAGCGGTGGAGAGCTCCCCCTGCTGGTGGGAGGCCTCCGCGCCGCAGTCCCCAACCCCGGCATTGATCACAACAGACCAACTGACGGGGCGGGTACTAACGGCGCTTTCAGCCGCATACTCGCCCCATAGCGCTAGGCCCAAGGCCACCAGGGCCGCATGACTGGACAGGAGGAAGGAATCGTAGAGGAAAGCCGGTATATAACCGAGGGGGACAAAAAAAAAAAAAAAACACACCAACGCCAAATACAACCGCCAATGTAAGGATAAAAACAACATAATGCATAAGACAAAAATAATTTAAACATAGTACAAAAATGTACCCAGTGAAGTAAACAGCCTCAGATGATACACAGAAATATAACAAAGCCTCCTACATAGGTTTTACTTGTTTATCTGCAGTCTCCTCTTCCCTACACCCCTTCAAAGGGGCAGAAAGTGTTAAAATCTTTATTCACCTGTCAAGAGCACAGAGGAGGGGGCAGAGAGGCTGCAGTGTGTGAGAACTGACTGGAGGAAAGGAACACACCCCCCTTTACACAGAAGAAGAACTGTGTTCTGAATAGACAAGCTCTGTACTGAGCTCTCCCTCCCTAACCCAAATTTATCTCATGTGTTGGGAAAACGTCTCAGAAGTGCTGATAACAGAGGAACAAAGCACCAGAGAGAAACAACACTTAGAGCTTTGGAGAGAGACGAGTAAACACTGTGCTTTGCTCAGATTCCATGACTGAGGTTTATAACCACTTTAAAGATTGACGTACCACCCTGGTGATTTATATGGACCTTTGGGTTATCCCATTAGGTCACCCACTAGACAGCAAGTACCTATAAAAGTTACTTGATTGTTATGCTCACTGCACTAAATCCCTGCGTGGGTGAACGCTTGTCAAGATATTATACTTATTACAATAAAAATTAATGTACTCGAAAGATTGAAGTACCATCTAAATGTTTTCCTACCAAACCAGAAATAATATTTTCCATTCTGTTATATAAATATTGTAATGTATCTGCGTGCTCTTACTGTATATACCCAACGTGTTCTGTGTGCATTGACTATTTGCTATATTTATTTCTTGACTGCATGTGTGTTAAGTTTACGGTCTGCAAACTGTTACTGTGTTGTCTACATGCTGATGTGTGTGTGTGACAGCAGCTCTCTCCTCTCTCTCTCTTCCTCTCTCCTTTCTTACTGGACATGGAGGCAGCAGCAGCAGACAGGAGCCAGTCTGTGAGGAGGGAGTGGGCAGGGCCAAGTCACACACTGTGCAAATGGACAAACAGAGTCTGGCTCAGGATTGAGCCCACATGAGTGCCCCCATTGCAAGCGGCAAGAGGGTGGAGCCAGGAGCAACGGTGGGGGACCCCAGAAAAGGAGGATCATGGCTGTCCTGTTTAAAACCATTGCACAGAGCAGGTACTGTTAGTATAACATGTTTGGTATTTTAAAAAAATCCCTTTATACTCACTTTAAGTGCTATAACATCTTGATAAACGTTGACAGTGGAAATTTGAAGAATTCTGCTGTAGCTTATTACTATGCTTTTTTAGTAATATGTAACTAACAAAGCCAATGTTCACTTTTTACAGTATATTTGTGCATTCTTCATTGTCAGTCATATTTAACTATATTTAGCTACCTATATTTCTGGATTTTATTTCTTTCTAGTTTAACTCTTATCTTGTGCAAGTTTTACTGGCTTGCCAGGCATGTACTAACAAGCATACATAACGTTCATGTTTCCTATTATTTCTTTTAAGCAGTAAACCCCAATTGAAGTCTCACAACTTTTTATTCATAACCCCAAACCTTTGTATGTTATGACATGATATTGAACTTTTTTTTGTGCTTAAAAAGCGTAAAAATACTGTTTTCTATTATAATGCACTCACTGCCCTCCCTTCTAATACTCTATCGTTGCATACAGTAGAAGAGTAATGGCCACACCACTCAAAACAATTGTCCTCACCCAGACTTACATTGTGATAAAAGAGGGGGGTTGTGTCTAACCAGAATGGTTAGAGTGCACTGGTCAGTGTGGTCAAATTCTGGTGCATATTGGATTGCACAGTCATATCTAGATACACTGCGCAAAGCAAAAGCAAAAATGTAAAATTAATAAAATGTAGCTCTGCCCCTACATAAACCATACATAAACAAAATGTAAAAATAAACTTCAACCAAATAAAAAAATATATATATATTTGTAAATATTTTATATCTTTTCATGTGACAACACTGAAGAAATGACACTTTGCTACAATGTAAAGTAGTGAGTGTGCAGCTTGTATAGCAGTGTAAATTTGCTGTCCCCTTAAAAGAACTCAACACACAGTCATTAATGTCCAAACAGCTGACAACAAAAGTGAGTACACCCCTAAGTGAAAATGTCCAAATTGTGCCCAATTAGCCATTTTCCCTCCCCGGTGTCCTGTGACTCGATAGTGTTACAAGGTCTCAGGTGTGAATGGGGGGCAGGTGTGTTAAATTTGGTGTTATCGCTCTCACTCTCCCATACTGATCAGGCACTGATGTCCACATCAGTGCCTGACCTCACATATGCGCTTCTGGAAGAATGGTCAAACATTCCGATAGACACACTCCTAAACCTTGTGGACAGCCTTCCCAGAAAAGTTGAAGCGGTTAGGCCCCTTTTCACATATGCTGTCCGATCAGGTCCACCTGTCCATTTTTCATTTGGACCTGATTTGACACTCCATTCACCTCTTTGGAGAAACATGTCCACTGAAATCCACCGCTATCCGATACAGTCCGCCAAATCCAGACGGATGGTGGTCCTATTTTCCATCCATCTGGTGGATCGGATAGGACTGGATGAACACGGAGAGATGGTCCGTTTCCACCTAATCTCCCCATAGAAGAGTGTGGGGCTCTGACAGGTCTGTCTCTGCAGAGTGAGCAGAGACGGACCTGTCATCCACCTCACCAATGGAGATCAATGGATCGATCCCTGCTGAGTCCGTCAAAACGGATGTGCCCCGTGTGAAAGGGGCCTTTTAGCTGCAAAGAGTGGGTCAACTCAACATTGAACCCTATGGACTAAGACTGGGATGCCATTAAATTTCATCTGCGTGTAAAGCCAATATTTTTGGTAATATAGTGTATATACAGTATCTCACAAAGTTAGTACACCCCTCACACTTTTGTAAATATTTTATTATATCTTTTCAAGTGACACTTTGCAACAATGTAAAGTAGTGAGTGTACAGCTTGTATAACAGTGTAGATTTGCTGTCCCCTTAAAATAACTCAACACACAGCCATTAATGTCTAAACTGCTGGCAACAAAAGTGAGCTCACCCTTAAGTGAAAATGTCTCGTTAGTGTTACAAGGTCTCAGTTGTGAATGGGGAGCAGGTGTGTTAAATTGGTGTTATCGCTCTCACTCTCCCATACTGGTCACTGGACGTTTAACATGGCACCTCATAGCAAAGAACTCTCTGAGGATCTGAAAAAAAGAATTGTTGCTCTACATAAAGATGGTCTATGCTATAAGAAGATTGCCAAGACCCTGAAACTAAGCTGCAGCATGGTGGCCAAGACCATACAGCAGTTTAACAGGACAGGTTCCACTTAGAACAGGCCTCGTCATGATGGACCAAAGAAGATGAGTTCACATGTCTTTGGGAAATAGACGTATGAGTGCTGCCAGCATTGCTGCAGAGGATGAAAGGGTGGGGGGGGGGTCAGCCTGTCAGTGCTCAGACGTATACACTGCACAGTGCATCAAATTGGTCTACATGGCTGTCGTCCCGGAAGGAAGCCTCTTCTAAAGATGATGCACAAGAAAGCCAGCAAACAGTTTGCTGAAGACAAGCAGACTAAGGACATGGATTCCTGAAACCATGTCCTGTGGCCTGATGAGACCAAGATAAACTTATTTGGTTCAGATGGTGTCAAGCGTGTGTGGCAGCAACCAGGTGAGGAGTACAAAGACGAGTGTGTCTTGCTTACAGTCAAGCATGGTGGGGAGAGTGGCATGGTCTGGGGCTGCATGAGTGCTGCTGGCACTGGGGAGCTACAGTTCATTGAGGGAACCATGAATACCAACATGCACTGTCACATACTAAATCAGAGCATGATCCCCTCCCTTTGAATACTGGGCCGCAGGGCAGTATTCCAACATAACGACCCCAAACATACCTCCAAGATGACCACTGCCTTGCTAAAGAAGCTGAGGGTAAAGGTCAAGCATGTCTCCAGACCTAAACCCTGCATCTGTGGGGCATCTTCAAACGGAAGGTGGAGGTGTGCAGGGTCTCTAACATCCACCAGCTCCATGATGTCGATGAGTGGAAGAGGACTCCAGTGGCAACCTGTGAAGCTCTGGTGAACTTCATGCCCAAGAGAGATAAGGCAGTGCTGGAAAATAATGGTGGCCACACATAATTTTCACACTTTGGGCCCAATTTGGACATTTTCTCTTAGGGGTGTACTCATTTTTGTTGCCAGCGGTTTAGACATTAATGGCTGTGTGTTGAGTTATTTTGAGGGGACAGCAAATTTACACTGTTATACAAGCTGTACACTCACTACTTTACATTGTAGCAAAGAATCATATCTTCAGTGTTGTCACATGAAAAGATATAATAAAATATTTACAAAAATGTGAGGGGTGTACTCACTTTTGTGAGATAATGTATATAACAGTATATATATATATATATATATATATGTGTGTGAGTGTGTGTGTATTTTTTTTCAGGCTAGGAAATATGAAATATTGCATATCATTTCCATAATACATAACCACAAAATGAGGCAAATATTTTTTACACAATTTATTCACAATTTAAACAGTGCAATGGTACACTCAGTATTACATACACCTTACCTGCTTTATCTTTTTCTGAACATGTTTTTCCATGTGATTGCTCTTTTTATAAGCCTCGTACACTGCTGAACTGTTCGCGATAACATGAAATCAGTACATTTAAGTTAATCACTTTGTAGGTACAACTCTCCATTGATTGGATATAAAATAAGTAGTGTTCCCATCAAGCACGACATATCTCTGGCACTTAATCCACAAATGGAACTGCAAAATACACTTACATGATTAGAGAAGTCTATTTCAATTTAACAAATACTAAAATTTTCCATAAAGTTTTTCAAACGGCAAAATGTTTATGTAAGTTTAGGAATAACCTGACCATTTAATGACAGGAGGCCTTGTATTTCTAAAAAAAAAAAAAAAAAGTTAAAATGTTAAACTATATGGCTTGTTAATTAATTATCTAACAACAGTTTTTTTTTACTGTTTTGTTGTTTTTAAAAGTAAACACAATTTATTTTATTTACTGTACAAAAATCCTATTTGGCACCTTTTTTAGCACTTGAAAATCATTTGAAAACTTTTCTTTTCCAATTTTAACCACTTGCACATTTTTACCCCCTTCCTGCCTAGGCCAATTTCCAGCTTTAAGTGCTGCCGCACTTTGAATGACAATTATGCGGTCATGCTACACTGTACCCTTATGAAATTTTTATCATTTTTTGTCACACAAATAGAGCTTTCTTTTGGTGGTATTTAATCACCACTGGGTTTTTTTTACTAAACAAATGAAAAAAGACAGAAAATTAAAAAAAAACGTTTCAAAGTTTGTTGTAAAATTTTGAAAACAGGTAATTTTTTGCCTTCACTGATGTGCGCTGATAGGTGGCAATGATGAGGCTGCACTGATAGGTGGCACTGATAGGCAATTCTGATAGGTGACACTGATGAGGAGGCACTGATGGGCACTTATTGGCAGGATTGATGAGCACTGATTGGCAGCACTGGTGGGCACTGTTGGGACTGCACTGATAATGGGGCTGCCCTGATTATCAGTGTAGGTGTCCCTTTAACACAAACCATTTATCAGTTCTCTTCTCCCCTCCTTACACTGTCAGCATGAGGAAATGAAAGCCGATAACCGGCTTGTGTTTACATCGTGATCAGCTGTCATTGGACATATCTGATCATGTGATAAAGGGCCACTGTGATCCGGTAAAGTAAGCCCGCGCTGTAGCTGTCTTTCGGCTATAGCATGGGCTGGAAGCAGTTAACATATTTTCAAATGTTTATATTGTAATAGATTGTTCTTTTTTTCTCAATGGATCAGTTACCCTGATCCAATAAACCTCAGTCACTGTCTACAGTCCCTGTCTACGGCTCCCGCTGTGTAGAATCACAGTGGGAGCAAGCCACCAATGGCGCCCACTCGCACCTGCAACCCGGAAGTGCTGGATCACGTATATACACATGATCCTGCATAGAGCGGCCACCCTGTAGCAGTAAAACTGCTATACGGTGGTGGGAAACTGGTTGAAGTGGAACTTCACTCTCCCAATCAACATTGATTATATTTATTCCTCATGCTGCTAGCATTAGTAAATAGGAAAGTATATCATATTTACTTGTTTTAAACTTTTTTTTTTAACATTTCTTCAGTTACTTCTTGGTTTCTTGCTTAGACAAATGATGTTATACATCCCAGGAGTCTTCAGGAGGGAAAGGACAGGAGGAGGGTTTTCCTCAGCTAAGGCATGCTTGAGCTGGGCAGATGGATTCCAGGAAATAATTGCTAGATGAATCATCTGCCCTTATTCAAGATGGCCACGTCCAGAAATGCTGGGGGGGTGGGGTTTTTTTTAAAAGTGATTTCTCAACAAAATAAAGCATAGAAACATGGATGGATGGGGGGGGGGGTTTACTTTGAAGATTAAAAATTAAATAAAAAAGTGTTTTTGGTTTGTGGTACTCAGACGCAATTAAGATCCGCTTTAAATTATCATGTAAATTATTGTAACAATGCTAGATGACCTTTATATTAAGTAACTCCTTAAATTACAAAAGAAAAAGCTCCAGAGTCTGCAATAAGTGCAAATATAAATTCCAAACAAATAAATGACCATCGTGTCAACAAATTGTGAATCTCTTCCACTCTATGTGATTACAATATTGAGGCAACTTTTCTCACCACCATATTAAATTGTGCCCCTTACCAAATTATTTTTGTATAGAGGTCAGATGCACTCAGTTCAATTAGATGAATATCAAAATAGCCAAGATCATAATAACCACAATTGAAATACTCCTCCTGAAATCACCCACTCCACTCAATGTACCTTATATTCAAAGAGGAAACAGACCATATATAGTGTAATATTGCAAAAAAATGGGTTTATTCATTCAAAGATATATTCACAAGAAGCTATAATATCAGATATGCTTATTGGAAAAAACTTGATAAACAGCGCACGCATGTTTGGTATGTATTGATATCAGACGCCATGCCCTGCCCAATGCATTTCCCCAAAAATGTTCCAGGTCAAGACTAACTTAGCAATGAAGTCAGGGTGACAGACCCATCTTTAACCACTTAAAGACCGTCTACCACATACACTGCAGCAGGGCGGTTCTATTGCACGAAATCATGTACCTGTACGTCATTTCATGCAATAGATACTGGGGGGCACGCGCGCATGCCCATTGGACAGAGGGGGAGCCAGTCAGCAGGACCTGGTGTCCGCCGGCAACCTGCAATCGGTCCCCGGAGAGGCAGAATGTGAACAAGGCAGATCACCGTTCTGTCAGGGGAGGACACAGAGATCTTCTGTTCCTGTTAAGCAGGAATATGGATCTCTGTGTTCCCACAGTCAGTCCATCCCCCACACAGTTAGCAAGCACCTCCTAGGGACACACTTAACCCTTTGATCACCCCTGATGTTAACCCCTTCCCTGCCAGTGTCATTAGTAGAATAACAGTGCATATTTTAAGCACAGATCACTGTAATAATGTCACTGGTTCCCAAAAAAGTGTCAGTTAGGTGTCCGATTTGTCCGCCACAATGTCGCAGTCCCGCTAAAAATCGCTGATCGCTGTTACTAGTAAAATAAATAGAAATGGCAAAAAATATCCTATGGCTTGTAGCCACTATAACTTTTGCGCAAACCAATCAATATATGCTTATTGGGATTTTTTTTAACAAAAACGTGTAGCAGAATACATATTGGCCTCAATTGTGCATTAATACATTTTTTTATTGGATATGTTTTATGGTAGAAAGTAAAAAATATTGTTTTTTTTCTTCAAAATTGTCACCAAAGAAAACTCTATCTGTGGGGGGAAAAAGGACATCAATTTTATTTGGGTACAGCGTCGCAGGACCGCGCAATTGTCAGTTAAAGTAACGCAGTGCCGTATCGCAAAAAATGGCCAGGTCATTAACCACCTCAGTACTGGGCACGAAAACCCCCTTCCTGTCCAGGCCATTTTTCAGCTTTCAGCGCTATCACACTTTGAATGACAATTACTCAGTCATGCAGCACTGTACCCATATGAAATTTGCGTCCTTTTTTTCACACAAATAGAGCTTTCTTTTGGTGGTATTTAATCACTAGTGGGTTATTTATTTTTTGTGCTATAAATAAAAATTTGGAAAATTTTGTGAAAAAATGCATTTTCTTTGTTTCTGTCATACAATTTTGCAAATTAGTAATTTTTCTTTATAAATTTTTGCCAAAATTTATGCTGCTACCTATCTTTGGTAAAAATAACCCAAATAAGTGTATATTATTTGGTCCTTGTGAAAGTTATAGAGTCTACAAGCTATGGTGCCAATCGTTGAAAATTGATCACATCTGATCACACCTGATATACTGACGGCCTATCTCATTTCTTGAGACCCTAACAAGCCAGGAAAGTACAAATACTACCCCAAATGACCCCTTTTTGGAAAGTAGACATTCCAAGGTATTTAGTAAGAGGCATGGTGAATTTTTTGAAGTTGTAATTTTTTCCCACAATTCTTTGCAAAATGAAGATTTTTTTTTTTCTTTCACAAAATGATCATATATTAACAGGTTATTTCGCATACCCAACATATGCATACAACAAATTACACCCCAAAACACATTCTGCTACTCCTCCTGAGTATGGCGATATCACGTCTGAGACTTTTTTACAGCCTGGCCACATACAGAGGCTCAACATGCAGGGAGCACCGTCAGGTATTCTAGGGACATAAATTACACATCTAATGTCATGACGACCTATCACATTTTTGAAGGCCCTGGAGCACCAGAACAATGGAATTGCCCACAAAATGACCCCATTTGGTAAGCAAACACCCCAACATATAATCTATGAGGCATAATGAGTCTTTCGAGCATGTCATTTTTTTCCAGTAGTTTTTGGAAAATGTGGGAAAATAATGAAAACGCATTTTTTTTTTTTACACAAAGTTGTCCATTTATATATTTCCAACACATAGCATGTACATAGCAAAAATGACACCCCAAAATACATTCTACTACTCCCCCTGAGTATGGCGATACCACATGTGTAATACATAGCCTGGCCACATGCAGAGGCCCAACATTGAACTAGCACCTTCAGGCGTTCTACGAGCATAAGTTACACATCTCATTTCTCAGCCACCTATTATATTTTAGAAGGTCCTGGAGCACTAGGACAATGGAATTGCCCACAAAATGACCCCATTTTGGAAAGCAAACACCACAACGTATAATCTATGAGGCATAATGAGTCTTTTGAACATGTCATTTTTTTCCATTAGTTTTTGGAAAATGTGGGAAAAAAATTAAAACGCTTTTATTTTTACACAAAGTTGTCCATTTATTCGATATTTCCAACACATAGCATGTGCATAGCAAAAATTACACCCCAAAATACATTCTACTACTCCTCCTGATTATGGCAATACCAAATGTGTGAGACTTTTACAGGTGATGTTTGCTGATAGGTCACTGATGGGTGACTGGTGGAAGTTACTGATGGGTGACGGGTGACTGGCTGTGGTCACTGATGGGTGACGGGTGTCTGGCGGTGGTCACTGATGGGTGACGGGTGTCTGGCGGTGGTCACTGATGGGTTATGGGTGACTGGCGGTGGTCACTGATGGGTGATGGGGGACTGGCAGTGGTCACTGATGGGTGACTGGCGTGGCTCACTGATAGGTGACGGGTGACTAGCGGTGGTCACTGATGGGTGGCGGGTGATTGACGGTGGTCACTGATGGGTGACGGGTGTCTGGCGGTGGCCACTGATGGGTGACAGGTGTCTGGCGGTGGTCACTGATGGGTGATGGGTGACTGGTGGTGGTCACTGATGGGTGACTGGCGGTGGTCACTGATGGGTGCCGGGTGTCTGGCGATGGTCACTGATGGGTGCCGGGTGTCTGGTGGTGGTCACTGATGAGTGACGGGTGACTGGCGGTGGTCACTGATGGGTGACAGGTGACTGACGGTGGTCACTGATGGGTGATGGGTGATGGCAGTGATCACTGATGGGTGGCTGGTGTCCAGTGGTGGTCACTGATGGGTGACTGGTCACAGTCACTGATGGGTGATGGGTGACTGGCGGTGGTCACTGATGGGTGACGGGTGACAGGCCACGGGTGACTGGCGGTGGTCACTGATGGGTGATGGGTGACAGGCCAAGGTCAGTGACGGGTGACAGGCCACGGTCAGTGATGGGTGATGGGTGACAGGCCACGGTCACTGATGTGTGACGGTTGACACGCCACTGTCACTGATTGGTGACGGGTGTCATGCCACGGTCACTGATGGGTGACACGCCACGGTCACTGATGGGTGACGGGTGACATGTCACGGTCACTGATGGGTGACAGGCCACGGTCAGTGATGGGTGACGGGTGACAGGCCATGGTCAGTGATGGGTGACGGCTGACACGCCATGGTCACTGATGGGTGACACCCCACGGTCACTGATGGGTGACAGGCCCCAGTCAGTGATGGGTGACGGATGACAGGCCACGGTCACTGATGGGTGACGGGTGACATGCCACGGTCATTGTTGGGTGACACTCCGTGGGCACTGATAGGTGACGGGCCACGGTCACTGATGGGTGACGGGTGACAGGCCACGGTCAGTGTTGGGTGACGGGTGACAGGCCACAGTCACTGATGGGTGACGGGTGACATGCCACGGTCACTGACGGATGACAGGTGTACTTTATGATGGCAGTCTGATGACAGGTGCACTTTATGATGACAGGTACACTTTATGGGGGCAGATGGGATGACTGTTGGGTTACAGGTGCATTGGGGGGGCAGGGGGGATGTGACAGTGTGTGTTGGTGTTTTACAGATCAGTAACTCACTGATCCTAGCTCTTCTCTCCGCATACTGGAAACTGTGTGAGGAGAGAAGAGCTGGTAACAGTGAGTTACCTCTCTGTTTACATTACATGTGACCGGCTGTGAGTAGATCACAGCCGATCACAAGGTAAGAGCCGCCGGCCGACTTCATCACGGCCGATCACATGGTAAACAGCCATGACCAATGGATGTTCACCCCCGTCGGTAAAGGACAATAGCTGTTTCCGCTCCGCAGTCATTTGACGGTGGGCGGACTGCAAGTTGTTAAGGGGGTGAAGTGGTTAAAATATGTTTGAAATGGCAGCTCCTATATTTTCTTCATGTTCTCATTAACCTCCTTGACGGCATTCCTGAGTGTGGCTCGGGGTATGTTTTCACTGCAAATAGCGGTAACCCCGAGCCACTCTCGGGATTGCATTGCTGGATCCAAGGCTGGGTTACTTACCTTGTCCCCTGGATCCAGCAATGTCCCCCGCTGTGTCTGCGGGCTGTGACTTCTGCTGATGCCTCTGTGTGATGCCGGGCTCTGTTCCCTGCACGGGGGAGAGCCTGGTGGGAAATTCAAAAAGTGAAACACACAGTAAACATACAGTACACTGTAATCTGTAAGACTGCATTACTGTATGAAATAATTTCACATCCCCTTTGTCCCTAGTGCTTTGTCCATTGCCCTGCATGCACTTTTATATTATATATGCCATTCTTTCTGCCTGGAAACTTGAGAATGTCCATGGCATAAAAAAGTGTCCCTTTACATCAAAAGTGGTTTTTGATCAGCTAGAAAACACCGATCGTAAATAAGAATCATTTGCAGAATTGAGTGATACTGATTTTTGGGGAAATTTATCATCAGACACTGAAAGTGACGACAGCGACAGTTCTGCAACTGAGCAAATTTCAGTGTTTTTGACTTGATTACATTATTGAATACATTTTTTTATTATTATATTATTTTTGATAATTATTTATAGTTATTTATTATATTCTATTTTTTTTTTCATATATATTATCATTTATGATTTCGTTATTTTCAAACTTTATCATACCCGGAATGTCTAGTAGACTCTTGTCTTAAGTGAGTTATTCCTAAGAATTACAGGCCTACAATATAAAATGCTAAATTTCTATGTGAAAAAATGTACTGCTTTGAGACTCAAAAATCTGACATAATCATACCGCCAGGGAGGTTAACATGTAAACCCTGAAAATTAACTTTCCTAATTTGATCCCTCTTGGTCTGGTAAATATTTCACAAATGCCTCTAGTTACATCTGTTTGATAAGTGCCAAAAACCTCTTAGAAATCCTGTGAGTTGATAACTTCCTGTGCTATCTGCCTCTTCAGCACTGTTATCAGTTACCATTGTTCCCAGCTCTGTAGTCTACAGAAAACCTTTACCATATGCTATGGGAGAAGAGGTCACGGCAAGGGGTTCTGTAGTTCTGCCCTAGAGGGACAATGCTGCTCATCCATATATCCATATACACAGTACAGCGAGTAAAAATTGTCACATGGAGTGTTTTCTTAGCAGCATAAAAGAAAAAGAAAAGGCTCCCAAAATTAAATTAATGCAGCCCCCTGGTGATTCTGCCAGTAACACACTTCCTGTCCTAGGGTGACAATGCTCACTCACCATACTGTATCAGGACTACAAAAACAGGACATGGCTACAGACACTTCTCCATTGTCTCTTTTCCATAACATAGAAGGGTAGGGTTCTGTAGTCCTCAAAGAGAGCTGGGAACTACAAAAACGCATTGCTTTATTAAAATATTAATACTCCTACATTGACATCTACAGGATGCATCACACACTGCCTCTTAGCTCTACCCACCAGGAAGAACATGGAGAGGATCATGTGACCACAACATAAAAGGGTATTTCATGTTTTTGAAATTATGCGATCTATAGACAATGGCGTTATTTACTTCTTATGCACAAGCTAGTTATAATTGGTTTACATACACTTTAAAATAACAATTGAGTGGCCTACAAAAAAAAAAAAAAAGGAAACTTTGACATGTCATTATACCACTACTAAAAAAATGTGCAATATAAGAATCATGTTTAAATGTTGTGAATTTACCACCTTTACCCGGTAACTACATAACGTGATAGCAATGCCAAAATGCCAATAGGGTAATAAAAATGTTTTGTAAATTGACCCTTTTGTAAGATTGAGTTTGTATTTAGCAGTAGATAACATCCAAGATTTTGAAGCACAGGGGATGATTTACTAAAACTGAAGAGTGCAAAAATGGTGCAGCTCTGCATGGTATCCAAATAGCTTCTAATTTCAGCTTGTGCAGTTAGGCCCCTTTCACAATGGTGAGGTCTGCCAGCGGATCCTCCTGCTCAGCAGGAGATCTCTCTGCTGATCCCCGTTGAGCAGACGGATGAAAGGTCCGTGCCCGCACTGCTGATGCAGAGCAGACACGGACACAACCCACTGTCCTCTATGGGCTGTCAGATCGGAAAGGACAGCCTGTCTGCTTCCATCAGACTATCATCCCAGCTATTATACAGGTATTGTAGCCATTACACAGGGATTGTAGCCAGAACAGAGGTATTGTAGCCATTACCACTTGACCACCACCTGCCCTGGATGGTACTGGCATGTGGCACTGATTGGCACTGGATGGTACTGGCTGGCACTGGTAGAAGAGATGAGTACGGTAGATTCACAATGCACAGAGCATGCTGCTTCTAAGAGCCTCTCTGAAACTGTGACCTAATTCTACTGGAATGCAGAGAATGCAGAGAGAGAGCTGTCAGATCTTCACTGAGATCAGGAGGTGGGCGGGACTGAACAGCTAACATCAGCTTGTCCAGCCCACCTGCCGACATCAAGCTGAAAATCTGACAGCTCTCTCTGCATTCTCTCATTCCAGTGTAATTAGGTCACAGTTTCATGCACAGAGCGGTTCTTAGAAGCAGCGTGCTCTGTGCAATGTGAATCTACTCATCTTTTCAGACCACCCACAGAGTCTGTGGGACACTGACACGAGTATAAGCCGAGGGGGGCCTTTTTCAGCACAACAAATGTGCAGAAAAACTTGGCTTATACTCGAGTATATACAGTAGGTGAGTGTGCATGTGTATATATACTGATGGTGTCAGTAGAGCAGTGGACTGTGTCAGTGGAGCAGTGAATGATGTCAGTAATTTTTATCTTTATTATTATATTTGTTTTAATATTTTTACAATTTTCTTGTTTTCTTTTTTTTTACAAAGTTTTTAGGAGCGCCATTAGGGGTCTTTGATGAAATAGGGGTTTAAACAGGGGGGAATCTGCACCACACAGGGTGATTAAGGTGTGCCAGGCACACCTATGGCAGTCTGTCTATTGGCTATGGATCCACACACTGCCTCCTGTTAAACACAAGGAGAGTGGACCTGATGGGGAACTAGTGTCTGAGAATCTCCATCACGCTCTGCCCATCCAGCTTCAAAATCCATAGCTGCTGCACTGGCTACCTGACAGCTGCAGCAGCAGGGGGAAGCTCTCCCAATAGCTCTGTTCTCAGTACACCACTGCACACAGGGATTGCCCCAGATCTACAGCAGACACTTTGTTACTGCAGAGGGCATGGTATGGTCTCAAGAGCTGCTATTGCTCAAAGCGTTGGGAGGTGGAGAAGGGCAGTGACCTGAGATCCAGGTCTTTGGTTGTGTGTTGGAGCATAGAGCGGACATAATGTGTAGCCCTGGCCAGGAGTGCACACATAGAGGTAGCCCTGCAAGGCAGCGTAGCTACCCCAAAAATAAAAATGCAGGACAACAAAAATTCAATGGATGAGAATGCAGAAGTGAAAGCCTGCACAGAAAAAGGAGATATCAAGGAAGAAAGAAGATGATGAGTGCCGCTAGATTCATTTTT
The DNA here is from genome assembly GCA_018402905.1 of Glandirana rugosa. NCBI lineage: Eukaryota > Metazoa > Chordata > Amphibia > Anura > Ranidae > Glandirana > Glandirana rugosa. Next base: position 43,587 of record BLSH010338731.1, on the reverse strand, counting down.
TTAAATAACAGGTTTAATAACACATTAGAACTGATCCTGAAGGGAACTGGATGTATTTCCATAACGCATAAAGGCACCCTTATATAAATTAGGCAAATTTATTTTCACAACAAAAGCTTTACTGTATTTTTACATTGGAATTAGTAATTAGAAAAGAAAAATAGGTAAGATATGTAAATGGATATGTTAGAGGTCTTTACTTTTAATTTAAGCTTTGTTTAATTAACCACTTCAGATCTGTGGCATAGCTGATTGATGGCTACAGCACGGATCTGAATTGCTGGGACACCGTCAATAGACGTAATCCCGTGCACGAGCTGCCTGCACGCCCCCTGGGGGCCGTGCGCTAATAGCGTGAAGGAAAACAAAAACGATCACCGGCGATAGACACAGGGACATCAGTCCCGCACACAGAGAGGAACTGCTGCTATGCAGTGCCCTCCAGTGCCATCTACCAGTGCCCACCAGTGCCACCTAGAGGTGAACATCAGTGCCGCCTACCCGTGCCTGCTAGTGCCACCTATCAGTGCGGACCAGTGCCACCTATCAATACCCATCAGTGCTGCCAACCAGTGTCCATCAGTGCCTCTTCATCAGTGCCACCTGTCAGTGTTACCAATCAGTGTCACCTACCAGTGCCTACTAGTGCCCATCAGTGCCAACTATCAGTGCTACCCATCAGTGCCCTTCAGTGCCGCCCATCAGTACCCTTTAGTGCCGCCCATCAGTGCCACCTATCAGTGCCTCCTATCAGTGCCGCCTCATTGCCCACCAGTGTCGCCTATCAGTGCCCATCAGTGCTGCCTTATGAGTGCAGCATATCAGTGCCCATCAGTGCAGCCTGTAAGTGCCCATCAGTGCAACCTATCAGTGCCCATCAGTGCAGCCTCATCAGCGCCCATCAATAAAGGAGAAAAATTACCAATTTTTAAAATTTTATAAAAAACTATGAAACTTTTTTTTTTTACAAAGTTTTTGGTCTTTTTTGGGTTTTTTTTAGCAAAAAATAAAAAGGCCAGTGGTGATTAAATACCACCAAAAGAAAGCTGTACTTGTGTGAAAAAAATTATAAAAATTTCATATGGGTACAGTGTTACATGACCACGCAATTGTCATTCAAAGTGCAGGTTACTTAACCCTTTGTGATCAGAAATCATAAATGCCTAGCTGTCCATACCAAATTTACCAGTGTTGACTAATTTGTCTACTTAAATTATTATTATTATTATTTTAAACTATAAATAATAATTTAAAGATTTTATGTTCTGTTTTTTAAGGACCTTAAAGGCTTTATTTGGTACAATGTATTAATGAATCCCTTAGATTTCTTATTATTGGCTTGCAAATGGCCAAAAATGTGATTTTAAAAAATCTGTTATTTTTGAAATTGTATTGTTTATTTTAAAACCACTATTTTGTTTTATTTGATAAAAATATTTATTTTTATGGCACAATGGAACGTAGATTAACAATACCTCTGCATGGAGCATCACACACACACATTGCCTCACCATTCCTCATTTGAAGTACAGACCTCAAGTGTAGACCAAGGAAAGTTGTCACCTCTGGACCTGGACAGAGCTAAAGCAGAGTTATGACCTCTGGTATCCCATTACCATGCATACAAGAATGGTATCAATCTCTGTCTCTTGCTTACCACATACACCTGCGATGGCCATTATTCTCCGTGTCAAATAAAGCTAATTGAGAGTATTTCAACTGTTATTAAGCTGCATTTCTGTTCACTGAGAGATGAACACTAGAGTAGGATTTTTTTAAATGTGTACATGAAATACATAAAAATGTTGGAACAGCTGAGCTAACTCATAAAATGTACAGTAAAAATCAGCTTAGAAAAATTACATTTGAGAAAATGCTACATTAGTAATATATGTATTCTCTGCCACTAAAAAACAGTAATCCTAAGGCCTCATACACACGGGCGTCTGATAATAAATAAGCAAAACGTCGGGTCCGACGTTTTTGAAAAAATCTGCGTTTTTTGCGGCGTTTTGCATCGGCGTCAGTGAGCGTTAGTGAGCGTCGGCGTCAATAGGCGTTTTTTTAAAAAAATCATCCCTCTGCTATTTTTCAACCTACAAACGCCGGCGTCAAAAAAATGCTTGCTAACGCCGGTACGGCGTTAGCAAGCGTTAGTGAGCGTTTTGCCGATTGGCGTCAAAAAACGCCAAAACGCTACAGCTACAGAACGCGATGGTCTCGCGTTCTAAAAACAGCTCACTAACGCTGACGCCCTCTACTGCTCACAAACGCCGACGTTTTTTGAGGGCCATTGAATAACATGGAGAGCTGCAAAAAAACGCCTACAAACGCCGGCGGCCAAAACGCCCGTGTGTATGAGGCCTAAAACTGTGAGGATATCAAGACCCAATATAGATTGGGCGGAAGGTACTGCACACTCAGCTAAGGCTCGCCATCTCCTAAATGTCCTGCAGGACAATTTCATGGGTCAGATGGTAAATTCTCCAACAAGAAAGAAAGCATTATTAGACCTTCTGATTACTAACAACACAGACCTGATCACAGAGGTGGAAGTAAGGGGTAATCTAGGAAATAGCGATCACAGGGCAATTTGTTTCAATATAAATTACACAAATAAGAAACATAAGGGGAATACAAAGATACTGAATTTTAAGAGAGCCAACTTCCATAAACTATGCTCCTTGCTGAAAGATGTTATTCGGGATAAAATTCTAGGAACAATGAACGCGGAGGAAAAATGGGAGTGCTTCAAGAACACACTAAAGAAAAGTATTAGCCAGTGCATTCCAACGGGAAATACATTTAAAAGAGCTAATAAAAGACCAGGGTGTCTTAACTCCGACGTAAAAGCACACATAAAAGCAAAGGAGAAGGCCTTCAAAAAAATACAAGGCTGAGGGGTCTCTGTCAGCATTCCATCTTTATAAGATACGCAATAAGGAATGTAAGGGTGCAATCAGGACGGCTAAGGTAGAACATGAAAGGCACATAGCTGAGGAGAGTAAAAAGTATATAAACAGTAAGAGAGGGAGGTCAGATCATATTGGCCCCATAAAGAATAAAGAAGGTAATTTGGTTACAAAGGATGGAGAAATGGCAAAGGTGTTAAACTTATTTTTCTCTTCAGTATTCATGAAGGAAACGGGGGACTCAAGTATCCAAAACTACAATGTTGGTCCTCACGATACGTCACAGGAAGCACCCTCATGGCTAACTGAGGATAAAATCAGGAATAGACTTGAAAAATGTAACACTAATAAGTCACCGGGACTAGATGGCTTGCACCCAAGGGTCCATAAGGAACTCAGTCAAGTAATTGCCAGACCATTGTACCTAATCTATAAGAACAGTTTACTGACTGGTATGATACCAGCTGATTGGAGGAAAGCCAACGTAGCACCAATATATAAAAAAGGACCAAGTGATATCCCTGGGAACTACAGACCAGTTAGCTTAACATCAATAATTTGCAAGCTCTTGGAAGGAATAAAGAGGGATTATATACAAGATTATTGTAATGAAAATTGTATCATTAGCGGTAATCAACACGGTTTCATGAAGAATCGTTCTTGACAAACCAATTTATTAACCTTCTATGAGGAGGTGAGCTGCCATCTAGATAAAGGAAGGTCTGTAGACGTGGTGTATCTCGATTTTGCAAAAGCATTTGATACAGTTCCCCACAAACGTTTACTGTGCAAACTAAGGTTTGTCAACATGGATCAAAGGGTGAGTACCTGGATTGAAAACTGGTTACAGGGTCCAGAGGGTGGGGATAAATGGGGAATACTCGGAATGGTACGGTGTGGAAAGTGGGGTTCTCCAAGGTTCTGTCCTGGGACCAATCCTATTCAATTTATTTATAAACTATCTGGAGGAAGGGATAAACAGCTCAATCTCAATATTTGCGGCTGATACCAAGCTAAGCAGGGCAATAATTTCTCCACAGGACGTGGAAACCTTGCAAGAAGATCTGAACAAATTAATGGGGTCGGCAAATAAGTGTCAAATGAGGTTTAACGTAGAAAAATGTAAAATAATGCATTTGGGTACCGAGAACATGAATGCAAACTACTCACTAGGGGGAGAACCTCTGGGGGAATCTAGAATGGAAAAGGACCTAGGGGTCCTAGTAGAGAACAGGCTCAGCAGTGGCATGCAATGCCAAGCTGCTGCAAGCAAAGCTAACAAAATGTTGGCATGCATCAAGAAAGGGGTCAACTCCAGGGAAAAATCAATAATTCTCCCACTCTACAAGACTCTGGTGAGGCCACATCTGGAGTATGCCGTCCAGTTCTGGGCGCCAGTCCTCAGAAAGGATGTCCTGGAACTGGAAAGGGTTCAGAGAAGGGCAACAAAGCTAATTAAGGGTTTGGAGGACCTAAGTTATGAGGAAAAATTACAAACACTGAATGCTTGAGAGGGGATATGATTTCAATGTACAAATACTGTACTGGTGACCCCACAATAGGGACAAAACTATTCCGGGCAAGGGAGTACACAAAGACACTCGGCCATCCACTAAAACTAGAAGAAAAGCGGTTTAACCTTAAACTGCGTATAGGGTACTTTATGGTAAGAGCAGTGAGGATGTGGAATTCTCTTCCACAAGCAGTGCTTTCTGTGGGGACTATAGATAATTTCAAAAAACTATTAGATGTGCACCTAAGGGACCACAACATTGAGGGATATACAATGTAATACTGACATAAAAGCACACAAATAGGTTGGACTTGATGGACTTGTGTCTTTTTTCAACCTCACTAACTATGTTACTATGTTACCCTTTAAGAATAGAGTTGTACAGTATTGCAAAAGAAGTAGTTCATTTAGAGCAGGGTTTCTCAACCAGGGTTCTGTGGAACCATCGGGTTCCTTCAGAGGTTGCTAGGGGTTCCTTGAGCAATGAGCAGTTTTTGCCTCTCAAATAAGATCCCACTGACACCACTGATCTTTTTAGCTATCTGTAAGGGGGGTCATTCTTCCCAATGACCACAAATGTAAGGAGCATTCTTCCTACTGACCATCACACCAATGTATCATGAGTAGATATAGTAATTTTAATCAGGGGTTCCTTAAAGTGATTGTAAAGTCAGAAGGTTTTTTTATCTTAATGCATTCTATGCATTAAGATAAAAAGCCTTCTGTGTGCAACAGCCCCCTCAGTCCCCCTAACACTTGCCTGAGGTCCCTCTCTGTCCAGCGATGTCAACGAGTGTCTCAGCCGTCCAAGGTTTTCCCTCCTGATTGGCTGAGACACAGTAGCGGCACCATTGGCTCCCTCTGCTATCAATAAAAGTCATCTAGCTAATCAGGAGAGAGTGGGGGATGGGGCCGGGTCAGGGCTCCGTGTGTGAATGGACACAGGGAGCTGTGACTCAGCTCCGGTGCCCTCATAGCAAGCTGCTCGCTGTGGGGGCACTCAACAGGAGGGAGGGGCCAGGAGCACAGAAGAGGCACCCGAGAAGAGGAGGATTGGGGCTGCTCTGTGCAAATACACTACACAGAGCAGGCAAGTATAACAACATGTTTGTTATTTTTATAGGGAAAAAGTGAGACTTTACAATCACTCTAAGGCCAGAAGGTTATTTCAAGGGTTCCTCTGTGTTGAAAAGGCTGAGAAAGGCTGATTTAGAGCAATATGCTCAATTCACAAAGCTTTTAAACAGGATGAGGATCTGAGATCCATTTTAAATGGAATTGTGTATCAGCCCTATTTAATTGTTTGCTAAAAGACATCTGTCAAAAGTCAACACAATGACAATATTTTCTCAAATGCCAAATTGTTTGAATATATTTCTCTAGACTTCAAGTAGCTCCACAAATTATATCATTTAAAGACCATTACCGGAAAGGTAGATTAGGTCAGCTGTTGATCCCTGGGTTGTGCAAATTAAAATGATATCCATAAGCACTGAGTACAAAATCAGTGATTTAGGTAGAATTGCACTGTTGTATATGCAATATGAGCTAATTATTCTAAAGTCATTAATCAATTTTTTTCAAGAACTCTTCAATGATAAGACAGTCTCATTACAGAAGTCACAGCTAGGCTTCTTGGTTGATAAATAAATAAATACATGCCTTGGACTTGGTTAATTTCAAAAAACATTTTAGAAGTGCTTTGAACTGAAAGAGATAGTAAATAAAAAACAAAACAAAATCAGACTAAAAGCTGAAGTGGATTGATTAGGAACAATTTTGTTCTGTTTTATACAATAAAAAAAATGAACTATGCTCCCCTGAGCCAATTTGCAGAGCAACCTCTTCTCGCTAATTGCTGCTAGACTAATGCAGAAGCACACTCCTAGGTAAGTAGAGAAATCCATTTACCAACCATGACATTTAAGCAAAGAACACAAATACTGGGGTTTTTTTTCCATTATCCTCCATATTATTCCTAATACATTCCACCTGTGACCCTAGTTTTAAGAAGTGAAATGCTTTTCTATACAAATTCAGATTTTTTTTAAATAAAGGTGCACTTTAGAATAGTTCTGATTGCCTAAGAATATAAAAAATATAACCAAATCCATTAGGTCACGACGATGCTTTAAAAAGGATGTTTATTTGACAAAAAAAGTATCAGAGGAAAGAAAGGAGTTAAATATTTGTACAGTGCCACAGTTGGTTCCTTGGTTAGCATTCATTTAAAGCTGAACTCCAGGAAATCTAAATATTCATTCTCCTTTGCAGTGTAGCTGCACCCACACTCTAGGTCAACTGCTCGTTTTTGTCTAAGGGACTTGGTAATTCATTTTACTTAGGCAATTCTTCGCTCTTGCAGGCTCTTCTGTGCAGTCCCCACAGCCTCTTCTCCCCTATGCTCTGGTGGTCGAAGGTCCTCATTATCATGGCCAATGCAGGGACCATGTAGAAAAAAAGTGTATAATACCACGCTAATGTCAAAGACCCCTAAAAAAAAGCAGCAGCCTATAAATATGCAATGCACATATCTAAACCAGAAACAGAAAAACAAAAATGGGCCGCGCTGGACAATGGCGATAACACAAACTGTGAAAGTGAGATTAGGTAAGCTCTCTATAGGTTAGGGTCCATATAAATAAACCCTATGGGTAAAGGTCCATGCAAACTGCATAAATATACATTATCACCTGTGAAGTGATATACATGAATGATACAAATAAAACAGGTAAGTGAAAGTCAATAAAAATATAAAGTGCTCAGATGACCATAGCTCTCTGTGAGGATGCTTAGTAACAGTCCACCGAGGGAGCATCATCTGCTGTGGGAATGGAGGATCAGGTAAATAACATTTTTTCCCCCTAGACCAGCCTTTCTCAACATTTTCAACACAGAGGAATCCTTGAAATTATTCTCCGGTCTCGGGAACCCCTGCTAAAAATCTACAACTCATGATACATTAGTGTGATGGCCAATGGGAAGAATGCTCCTTACACTTGTGGTCATTGGGAAGATTTACCCCCTTACAGATAGCTAAAAAGATCAATTGACCATTGCTCAAGGAACCCCTAGCAACCTCTGGAGGAACCCTAGGGTTCCACAGAACCCTGGTTGAGAAACCCTGCCCTAGACATATCTGAGCGCTTAACTATTGTATTGTGGGAACAGTGCACTGCAAGGGAGGGTTTTTTGGTTTCCTGGAGTTGGGCTTTACACTTTGATCCTGTTACCAGTAATTGTCAACCTAAACACGTGTTTTTATAGGAATTCAGACTTTAAATAGCATTAAGCCTAAAATCCTTTACATAAACTTTAATGAAGAATTAAACTTTTTGTTGGTGGCAGAAGTTTTTTTTTAACACACTCCCAGCGGCTGTAGCACACTTCCACACAGATCCAGGTAATGGCCACCCCACCATGTTAACCAGGCTCCGGCATGGTGTGTGCCACCAAGGAGAGGGGAGGAAGATCAGCTAACATCCGTATATAGACTTTTTGTCCTCTGTGTAATGCAAAAAAAAAAATAAAAAATGAAGTTAAAAAATGTAAAAATTAAAGTTACACCCATGCACATAAAATCCCCCCCCCCAAAAAAAAATGTTTTGAGCACATCCTTAACCCCGACATACGCACATGTATGAACGTAAATGCATGGGTTGGGGTTGCCTATGCACTAAAACGTTAAATGCGCTACACATGTTCCAGAGTGACAGCAATAATTCTAGACATATTATTACAGTTAACTCAAAATTGATGACATGTAGGGGCTTTTAAATGGTCGCCTATGGAAAATATAGGCTACTGAAGTTTGTAATTGTTTCATGGGGGCATGCAATTTTAGGCCTTGACAGGTTGGGCATTCTATTTAATACAAAAGCATTAGCACCTCAGATTTATATTATATTACTGCCTTTGGGCTGGTGCCATCGTGGACAAGACAAGAGAGGGAGTCCTCCAAATAGGGCTTTACAGCAATAATAGCCTAACAGAGACATAATACTGGCCATACACGGAGCAAATTATTTTTGTTTGATTCCCCCATCAACACAGATTGTCTTCTCCGCCGAGAGAAGACAGTGATTACTGCTAGTGGCTATAGCAGCCACTAGCAATAATTGCAGGTGAAACCCGGCATGCTGGTTGTACCCAGGTTGATTAACCAACTTGGTACATTCAGCCTGCCATAACATGGTTCAAATCTCGGCCGGGCTCCTGCTCCTCCTGCTGTATGGCCTGTCATTCTGATACCTTTTCTTGCAATGAATCAAGGCATATTATCAGAAAATGTTACTTGAGATGTCACCTTTACCATCTGATATCTTATATTGCAGCTGAATGCGTCAGGCCCACTTTCTTATCACTTGTAAGTACAACTGTTTTTGATGCTCATACAGGAGATTACCAATGATGCACATACAATTCAATTTAATGTATAACTTGTTGATTTTAGTACAATGCACAAAGATGTCTGCCTTTTCAAAATATTATTTCCTGCTGGGAAGGTATAATTTAGCCATATTATGTTCTGTCACTTCTACTTTAGCAGACACTGAGGACCCGCTGAGCAATTACTCCATAACCTTATAATGAAATGCAGCTACCAGCAACTAATTATACTCTGAAGTTGATTAACGTTCATTCTTCAAAACTGAACCACTCTCACTCATCTGCATTGATTTCTAAAGACAAAAAAAATTCAAACACATCTGAAGAGAAGATGCTGAAATGCTGGAAAATATGTAAATACTAAAACATCAATATGGGATATATTTTATAAATCCTAGAGAAAATGACAGTAATGACTAGTGAGGTTTAATTTTATTTCCCCTGTAAATAATAAACATGAAACATGTCAGTTTGGACAACTTCACTTAAGTTCTTGTATCTCCAGGCTTTATACATAGCCATCTTGGATATGTGCAATGCAAAATTACATCATAATCATCTCGAGAGGAGTAAATGGCTTCTATAAGCACACTGGATAGGGATGAGCAAATGTGTTCATCGATTCACAGGCAGTTTCGCAAAATGTGGTGAAAATTCAGTAAATCCAAACTATTGACAAAAAAATTATATATACAGTATCTCACAAAAGTGAGTACACCCCTCACATTTTTGTAAATATATTATTCTATCTTTTCATGTGACAACACTGAAGAAATGACACTTTGCTACAATGTAAAGTAGTGAGTGTACAGCTTGTATAACAGTGTAAATGTGCTGTCCCCTCAAAATAACTCAACATACAGCCATTAATAAATAAAAGGGAACACAATCAGTGCAGCTCTGAAGACATCAAAATGTAAATACAAGAACAAATAGCTGAACAAAAGGTGACAGTGAATTAAAGTGTTTGTTCACCAATGCCAGGAGTCTGCCAAGCAAAATAGGTGAGCTAGAAGCTCTGGTGCATGAGGAGAACTATGATTTGATTGGTAAAGCTGAATCTTGGCTTCATTCTTCACATGACTGGGCTATTAATATTCCTGGCTATGCTCTCTTTCGGAAGGACAGGGTAAAACGGAGGGGTGGTGGTGTCTGTCTCTATGTGAGAAGTGATCTCAAAGCGAGTGTGAATGAGGACCTAGTTGATGGAGAGTGTGATGAGTCTGAAGCATTATGGGTAGATCTACATATGGGTGTGCACACTACAAAGATTATCATTGGAGTTTGTTATAGACCTCCCAGTGTTAAAGAGGAGGTGGAGACTCTGCTCCTTGCACAGATAGAAAGAGCTGCAAGGGCTGGGACAGTGATAATAATGGGGGATTTTAACTACCCGGAAATTAACT
>BLSH010338731.1:9891-20132 GCA_018402905.1 Glandirana rugosa | reverse complement strand
TGGGCCTGTAAAGTTTTTAGCAAGCCCAAGCCAGGCCCCAAGACGATAAAATGAGGTGCACAACTCTTCGATGTCCCGTCGGTTAGTTGTTCACAAAGTGACCAAACGGGACCGAACCCGAACGATTTTTGAAATGTCCGGGTCCGGGTCCGTGCCACGGACACCAGAAAGTTCGGTACGGACCCGAACGTTACAGTCCGGGTTCGCTCAACACTAGTCAGGACTATGCGACAGGGCATATAGAAACTATTACATTTTGATAACCATAGATAGTCAATATATCTACACAGGGCCCTGTGGGATAAGTGAGCAATAAAACTGGAACTCTCAAAATAGTGAAGGAAGACTCATTAAACAACCAAACATTTCAACGTGCGACCCTCCATAACAAGCTAACCACAGTGCAAAGGCTTTTAAATTTGTAGGTTTTAGGGTTTTACCCCATGAATAGTCTGTCTCTAATCAGCTGTGCGGGCGCAAGGCTCGGGACATCTAACCATTGTTGCCACATAGAGTTAAATTTACAAGGAACATTCCTATGTTGATATGTTATTTTTTCATGGATAAGCATGTCATTGACCTTATCCACCCATTGTCGTCTGGTGGGCACCCGGGGCCCCTTGATTTTTTAGCTATTTTTTTTACTAAAGACCTTTATATTTGGATTATGGACCAAATTAATGTTTATGCCTTTCTGTACATTAGCGCCAACCCAAATGAATACCTTGCCAGGTCATTTGAGTGGAAACCTATCACAGTTTCAAAATATAAAACTTTCTTGGGCCTAACACCTAACATGGGCATTACAAAAAGGAATCAATTGCGGACATATTGGTTCACAGACCTGATTCATCATATGCCCGTATTCTCTGCTGCAATAGCCAGGAAAGTATATGAGATAATAATGCGTTTTATGCATTTCAGTGACAATACCCTCTGACGTCCCCAGGGTGACCATGACTGTGATCAGCTCCACAAAATCCGGCCCCTCACAAATTACTTGTCCCAGAAATTTGCAGATGTGTATACACCCAACAAAACATCTGCATAGATGAGTCCCTTGTACATTTTACTGGCAGGCTTCCAATCAAGCAATATCTCCCCAGCAAGCATGTCAGATATGTGGTCAAAATGTATAAGCTCAGTGGGAGGGCCATAGGCTATACATACATTTGAATTGACTGTATGAGGGTAAAGACAGTCAAGTAGAGCCCCCTGGATGCCCAGACTACATTGGGAGCAGTGTTAAGATAGTGTGGTACTCAGGGCCACTGTTAGAAATCATGGGGCCCCGTACAGCCTACCTGATGGGGCCCCCTTTGACCCCGCCCTCAACCCCACCCCTGGCCCCTCCCTTGCCTCAAAAATCGAGGGGGGAGATATGATGCAACAGTTGTAGAAGTGAAATTCAGAACTGCTGGTATCACTTCCACATTAAACCTGAGTTGCTTTTACAAGTATACACACACTTCTGGCTGCTGACCCCAGCCACAAATATGTGTATGTGTTTAAAAAGACATGCTCGCAGCATGGCCTCAGCTCTGATATAAAACCCTGTGGTTAAAGGGGAGTGGTCGGGGGTTGTAAAAATGCAGCTCAGCTGTGCGGTTTTACTGCCTCCCCAAACACAAGTGTACAATAGCATCTCACAGTGCCTTCTAATCTTTAGGCCTCATGCACACATTTTTTTTTTTTACTGCTTCCAAACACCCCTCCATGTTATCTATGTCTATGCACCCACAGAATTTCAGAATCTTTTAGTGGCAGGGGCGTTTACAAGCAGGAGAAAAAAAAACAGGGCAGGTGCATCCAGGAGCAGCAGTGTTTTGACCAAAAAAAAAAAAAAATACTTGACGCATGTAAATGCTCCTAAATGGATGTTAATGCTAGGCATGTTTAGCGCTTGAGTGATAATTAATTTCAGTGACCAGAATAACTTATTATTCTGGCCAATCAAATGAACGCCCAAGTGCTTGACTCCTGTAAATGAGCCTAAACGAGCATTTTTTCTGGCAAAAGGCTGCTGCCAAGAGGAGGGGGGGGGTTTAAAATATCCTGTGTGCATGAGGCCATATAGCATTAGGATAATCATTCACATAGCAGATGAGGTACTCCATGTCTCTGTCATAGTGTGTTAGATAGCTGGTGTGTGCTGACTTTGCTATGGCTGTACTGTGGTACAATCTGTAACACACAGTGCAGCCATAAAGTAACAAAGTCAGCACACACCAGCTATGTAACACAATATGACAGAGCCATGGAGTACCTCATCTGCTATGTGAATGATTATCCTAATGCTGAGAATCATAAGGCGCTGTGAAGATGTGGATGATTCTTTTAAAATGACAACAGGTGTTTTAACACCTCACCTCACTGTGCTGCCCAGTGCCTGCCACGCTACCTGATGCCGACGCCAGGATTGGCTTTACCGCTCCTTCCCTGTAAGCTGTCTCACATCATTCCCTGAGACAGCTGGAGCGAGTAAAGCAGAGTACAGATCACTCCGCCAAGCCCAGGAAAAGGAGAGCGGCGGCCAGAACACAGAGGGAATGCAACAGAGCACAGGATTGTACACCGCTGCCCCTAAATGGAAAAATAGTCCCTCCTCAGCTCCCACCTTGTGAGCCCCTAGTGGTGCCCGGGAATATATATTTCTGCACATCCTAAGCAAGTAGGAGCGGGAGGTGTATGTCATTGAGCCTTATTTATTTATTTTTTCTCTTTTTAAGAAATGCACTATAAAGCTGTCCGGGCCCCCCTGAAGAGCTATAATAATAAAGTAATGCAGTGATAGTTCATATATAAAAGTTCATTAATCATAGTCCAAAGTGCATATTCATGGCAGCAGAGAAAGAAGTGAAGAAACCGACACCATCTAGAGTGGAGAGGATGAAGAAGCAACTCATCACCTTGGTGCACAAAAAGGGGCAATCCTGCTTACCAGAGAGTATGGGCTCTAAGATTATAAAGAGCCAAAAATGCCAGCAAGCAGCCAAAAAGAGAAGAGCTGATAGGGCCAGGGCCCGGAACACCAGGGCTAGTTGTACTGTCCTATCAGCGGTCCTGGTGGTACTTGTCACCCTTGTTCCATATGGTGTACCATTTGTACGTGGACAGCTTTTATGCAAGCATGCCACTTTTTAAACATTTGTTCCTTCAAAAAATTGGCTGCTGTTTCACAATGCAAGCTAATCACAGGGCCTTCCTCCAATGCTTTGTTAACAGAAAGGGGGATAAAGCTGCTTGCAGAATGAAGAACTACTAGCAGTAAAATGGAAGGAAAAATGTGATGTATTCATCCTGTTTTCCATTTACCCAGACACGAGTATCCAAATTCACACGGTGTCTGGTGTTGTTAAAAAGCTTTTTACTAAAGCTATGACGGGACGAAGGGACTGTGAGCACTGCCACAAGCCGTCCCCGTGGAGGAGGGGGCGACCGGAATGCAAGATACAACCCTTTACAGGCCCAGGGGCACATAGTCTTGGGGCCCATCCACGAGAAGTCCGGTCGCCTCCCCCCTCTTCCTTGGGCATACTGTAGAGCCACGGTACTCTTGCAGGGCTGTAGCGCACTTCTGTTTTGCACTGTTCCGTTATATATACGTCATACACTGTATGTACCACTGTTTATACCCTGTATCTCTCTTAAGAAATAAAGGAATTACAAAAAAAGCTTTTTACTGCGTCCACAACTATAATCTAAATATGGGAGGTGTAGACTTCAACAACCAAATGATAAAGCTGTATTTAACCTCCCACAGAGCTAGACACTATTATAAAAAAGTGTATTTATTTAAATTGGCTCTGTACAATTAGTTTGTTATTTATAAAGCTACCAGAAGTATTGGATCCTTCCCAAAATTTCAGAACGCAATCATGTCAGTCCTTTTGTATCCAGAAGACGCTGTGGCCCAAAAGCCCAATTCCAGATGCAGTTAGCCGACCTCATGAGAGGCATTTTCCAGATATCCTCCATCCTACCCCAACACAAAGGTCACCTAAAAAAAGATGTTGTGTGTGGTAAATGCAAAATAGGACACTTGTTCTTTATCCCTCCTGTCCTGACCAACTTGGCCTCTGCATCAAGGACTGTTTCCGTTGCTACCACACCGTAGTGAACCATTAATCTATGGTACAGCATGGCACAGTATAACGGTCCACATAATTCTGCACAAGAAGGGTCTCTAAAGATGTTAAGTAGTCAGGAAACTGTCTATCACATTTTGAGAGACCCAAAAATAAAAGGCTGGAAAGGGTATTGTTCTGAAAAGTTACATTACAAAAAAAGTAAAAAATAAAAGCCTGTGGGCTGAACAAAATATAAACATTACACGTATGCCCAACATTAGAAACGTGGGGTGGATAGGTGGCGGAAGCTTCTAATGTTGGGCATATACTTTTTCTTGGCTGCCAGATGGCAGAAACAGGGCTCTCTGTTCAATAAAGTTTTGTAGAGAGAACAGTGATATGCCAGCGCCCACTGGTTGAGGCTCTTTAGTGAAACTGTATTTCCATCTCTGGTCGTTTTGAGTGGACACCTCTGGACTTGAAAGAGTTTTTCCTGGAACTGTTGATTTCTGGTCACTTTGTGGTAAGGAGACTTGCCTGGCACCGGGGTGTTGTGTGTACTGTCCTACAGCACTGGTTATTGGCTCTGGGTCTTTTTTCCTATTGGTGGTGGGTGTACATGAGAATGTTGCTATGGAGTTTCACTGTGAGATCCCTTTCTCTTTGGTAAATTTGTGGGAGAGACTGTGTCCAATACCTTTGGTGAAGGCATGAGAGTGCACCTGTATGGAACAAGTTATACTGCGATTTTATCCACAGGCTTCATTGGACTTTATGTCTGGTAAGGAGACTTGCTAGACTCATTGATAGTCGTGATTGTAATCCCTTGAGGACGGTTGTGGCATTGCATCCATTGAACTTTTCTCAACAAAGACTTTTTCCTGCATATGCTCAAACTCCTTTGTGGCTACAATACAATATATTAGCACTGCATACTGAACATTTATATTTAAAATTGTCGATCAAAGCAATTTATGCTAGCTGCTCTATTGTTTCTCATTTTGGATTAAGCGCAGATTCTTTAATGTTCTGTTCATACACTTTTTTCTGCCAGAGATTTCTTCATCCACATCGATCAATGTGAATGGTGCAATCGGTTAGGTTATCTTTTTCCGTTCAGCCCACAAGCTGAACGAAAAAAACATTACATGTACCCAGTGGTGGGGGAGGGGGGCAGCTAGTCCGTTTGCCCCAGGTGCAACATTAAGAGGGCCACGGTATTAAATAAGAATATTTTACAGGTATTTGCTAAGAGTCATGGCAAGTATTTTGCAGTTCTTAATTGTTGCCACAAGTTATTGGAAAATGAAGAAAGAAAACGAAAATGTATTTTTTAGATTCTTTTTCATTTTTAAAAACCTTGATCTTCCAAAGACTCAACATGCCTCTCAGCAAATACCTTGGGGGTGTCCACTTTCCAAAAAGTGAAAAATTGCCAGTTAAAGTAGTACAGCGCTGAAAAACAAATGGTCTGGCCATGAAGGGGGTAAAACCTTTTGGAGATCAAGTGTTTAATGGGAATAATGACAATGAACCTTATGTTTACATTCTGTGGAGGTTCCAGTTTGAATCAAATCTACGCTATGCCATGCCTCGTGGGCCATAATTGTTTTTGTACAAAAAGGGCCCAAAATGAAATTGATACTTTGGCAATTTTTTTTTTTTTAGCTCTGCATGTGTACTTCTCAAGTATTTGTTTTATAGGTTTTTTTTGCTACCTCCATCGCTATAAATAAAAGGAAAACAGCTTTCCTGTGATGTTTTGATTGGCATTTTCCCCAAAATGTTTTCTGCAAGTCAAAACAGAAACAAAATAGGCCCTCTGAGCAAAATAACATTTTTCTTGAACAATTTAACTTTGCTCATTCGGGGACAGCAAAGAAACCCACTCAGCGTGTTTCTAAAGGGCCATTCTTTGCCCACTTTTTAAGAGCATATGGGGCCTTGATTTGGTAATTGGCTTGTAAAAATGAGTGTAACTATATCTTTAAAATGTGAAAAAAATGCACTTATAGACCATTTCAAAAGGGCACTGTCAGCGCGGCAAAACCAAGTGATTGAGGAGCTATTTAACACGCCTCAAACGTCTGTCAAAACCCACCAGTGTTCATCAGAAGGCAACATACATATTATGGTGGCTGCAAAGCTTTGCATCATGCCAAAAAAGTCAGGCATGTCGTCTTCGTCAGGCATTTCCACCTGCCAATGTGCCCCATAGAAGTGGATGGGGCCATACCGTAACTGCATCTAATAGAAGTGGTTGTGGAGCGGTAAAAAGGGATTTGAGTCTGAAATCCCTCTTCAAAGACATGTGCATGAGGCAGCATATCCCCCCAATGGCCTGCTAACTGCTGTGGACCAGCCACTGCTAAGAAAGAGATCCATTGTGTATAGCTGTGGATCCATTGTGGAATGCTGAGGCAGCAGCATTGCCCAAGTAAGACTTCGCCTCTTGATGATGTCTAATTGAGAGACGAAACTTGTACGAGTAGGGGGGAGGGCTTCTCTCAGCTCTCCGAGTCCATACACGGATAGCATCGGCTTCCACCTCCAAAGTGGCGGCCAGTTGCAGTTATAATAATTACAGGTAGAAGATTTCTAGATGCCAGGGAGGCACTTAACAATGTAAGTAGCTTTTTATTATGTGTTTTAATAAAGACGTTTTTGCGCAATGATATCCCTCCCTGCTTTATACACATGTTGAGCTCCATCTGGTCTGTGTAATAAGAAACAGCATTAAGGATGCCTAGCCACAGCAAAGCTGTGGAAAGCTTACTATTGTTCCCTTTTGGCATAAGCCATAGGGGGTTAACTACATTTGGTGAGTCTGGACTCATTGGGGTTGGGGCACAGCACACATGGAGTGAATTGAAGTGGAATAGCACTGCACTGTCACTTTAAGAGCACTGGCATTGATTATTACAGGATGTGATTGATCCATACATCAATCAATTTTTTTCCAATGAAAACTTTGCACTTGCTTATCACAATGGACTTTCTTGTTTGAATGCTTAATGGATATTATTTTCACGGAGTCACGGATTGTACTTTAATTCAGGCATTGGCACTTTTTGGCACATTTTACTTGAACGATATTTGTATCAAACATTCTAATTATTTAACATGTTTATTACTTATTTAGGTTCTTTTGTTTTTGGATATATCCAGCACATGTAGATGTAAAAAAAAAAAAGTGTGGAGCACTTGTCTCCTATGAAAGGGACCTTGTATGTATTTTACACATTTTATGCTATTCTAAATTTGTCCTTTAAATTAATTAAATGTACTTCCATTCTGAGTACAGGGACATTATGTTTAGAAATTGATACATTTGTCAGCACTGTATAGTAGATAAACAAGTGTGCATTTTTTGGATCTCTATAAGGAATTTTCCAGAATAATGGCTATAATTAATTGACCAGTCTGGGACTACATTACCAACAAACAGATCCATAAAAAATGAATTAAACAAAGATGAGACTGTGTCAACTTAAAAAAATAGCATATCTTTCCAGAGATATACACACATGCTTCCTGACTGCCTGTACATGTAGGGAGGGGGAACTTTTATTTTTTTTATTTTATTAAATATTTTATTATACGTTTTTTGTTACTTTTTCTTCTATTTACTACACTTACAAAGGGCATATAGACTTTGAATGTTACAGATAGGCCCACTATAACTCAACATATGCATTTTTACAATTCAAGTTACTGATGGGGAAAAAATTAGGAGAATGATATTTTACATATCAATTAAAATACAAGCTATGCACCATATATAAAATATGAGGAGAAAGAAACTAGTGGAAAACCTAAAGCTTTATCTCCACAGAAATTTCCGATCAAATACTTACAGTAATTTTCCTTTCCTGATAAACTCCATGGCAGCATACGTGTGGGTGGCTCTGCCTCCGCAGCTACCCCATAGGACCCCTCTCCCATAAATCTTTGCTCCATACTGACTGCCATGTTCCGTAATTAGCCTACTCTGGCATTGGGGAGGGAACTCCTGCTGCCATGGAGTCTATCAGGAAAGGAAAATTATAGTAAGTATTTGATAGGAAATTTTCAGTTTTCCTGACAGACTCCAAGGCAGCATACGTGTGGGAAATAACTAGATACACACACGGGTGGGAGTGCTGAGCAAATAAATATTTTTGATTATTGTTGTCTACTGACAGAACTTGAAAACCAAAACTAACTGAGGATAGAGCAGCCGGTTCGACACAGTGATGAGACATGAAGGTGTCTATGGAAGACCAGGAAGCCGCTCTACAAATGACTTCTGGTGCCACATGGTGTGAAACTGCCCAGAAAGTCGTGATGCCTCTGGTGGAGTGCGCCATCACTGCATCTGGGGGGACCATGCCCTTCGCCCTATAAGCCCATTGTATGGTCTACACAATCCAGGCTGAAATTGATCTGATCGAGGCTCGCATACCCTTGTTTTTCCCTTGAAGGAGTACAAAGAGGTGTTCAGATTTACGAAACGGAGCTGTGGCCTCCAGGTATTGTTTTAGGGAACGTCCCACGTACAGGCGATGGACTTCCGAACAGTCTGCCAATTTGTAAGTGGGAAGCACGATCTCCTGGTTCTCATGGAAAACCGTGGTCACTTTAGGTCTGGATCCCAGCATGGGAACTAGTACCACCCTGTCGGGAAAGAAGGTCAAGAAGGGTTCCAGAGAACCGAAGTCTCTAATTTCAGACACCCATTTTGCTGACGTCACTGCCACTAGAAAAAACATTTTCATGGTTAACTCTTCAATTGATAGAGGCTTTGATGGAACAGAACCAAGCTGTGACAGGAAATCCAGGAGGAGAAGGAGGTCCCATTTGGGGAACCTTAAGCATGACTGCGCCTTTAAAGAACTGCCGAATGAGCTGGTCTCATGCCCAGGAAACGCCAGTGAATGCTGAGATGGCCGACACCTGGACCCGTAGGGAGCTGACCGAAAGGTTAAGGTCAAGGCCGGACTGCAGAAAACTGAGGACATCCGGGGGTGAGCTAAGGTGCTCAAGTGATGAGAGAATTTCGCCCAAATACACTTGTAGACCCTATTAGTGCTTCCCTTTCTTGCATTTAGAAGGGTCAGAATGGGCTCTTGTGGGCAGCCTAGGGCCTCCAACCTTTCCCTCTCAACGACCAAGCCCTGAGATGCAGGTACGAAGGGCAGGGATGTAGGTTCGCCCCTTGTGACAGAAGATCCGTCCTGGGTGGAAGGGAAACCGGGTTCCTGAAGCTAAGGAGCGTAAACCATGGCCTGTGTGGCCAAAAGGGAATCACTGCAATGATTTCCACAGTCTCTGACCTGAGCCTCCGGAGGAATTCGAATATTAGTGGCACTGGAGGGAAGGCATAGGCCCTGCGAAACCTCCACAGATCTGAGAGAGTGACTATGCCATACGCTTGAGGGTATATAAAAAAAGAACATGTGGGACTTTACATGGAGGATGTGGTGGTCTAAGTGTAGTCTATTGATGGATATAGATCAATTGGGGTAATAAATGAATTTATTAGGTAATCATCAGTTAAATATATACATGGTCACACACGTGATCCAATCAGGTAAAACATGATTATACAGTAAAATAGAAATTCATACAATACAATACATAATCCGAGTTCCCCATCCATCAATTCCATATATATATATATGTACATAACATTAAAATCAACAGTAACACACTGCATGGCCCGTATTTTGAGGTATCTGGGGGTAATACCCCTGGTATATCATAGAATAGATTATAAACATGGCATGTTTGTAGTAGCAAGAAACACGACAATGGTAGCTCTACGCGTTTCGTGACTTTTGGGGTCACTCATCAGGAGCAAGCGTGTTAATCTGTAGAGAAGATAATTAAAGAAAAAGAGGGGGATAAACTTAATTGATAACCTCATAGAAATTGATGGTTCAAATAGGGGGAGAAAAAGAAATTAATAGAAGAGATGTCTAATTGTGCGAACGAGGACTACTCACTGGGGTTTTCAGTGCTTTGCGCATCTCGATGGTAACAGCACAAAGAACGATGATGTTTGTACGGTACAAATATTAGATAAGATACTATATGGTCCCCATAATGGGGGTCTATGGAGTTTTATGCCCGGTACGTCACACAATGACAACTAAAATTACAATACATGTATATATATATACCTTAACT
>BLSH010338728.1:37690-60210 GCA_018402905.1 Glandirana rugosa | reverse complement strand
AGGTCCTCTCTTAGCTGTTGCAGACCCTTCACTGAAGTGGGTATCTCAATGATACCCCGAAGACAACAGCCGACAGGGAGGATGTAGGCGGATGTGTGACTTTGACGGTGACTGTCGAGTCACATCCCGTCCTCACCGACGTCTTACACCTCATCTCTCACCCTAATCTCAATGTAAAACATTACATATCCACATAGAGGCGCGATGATACCAACATGTGACCCCTACCTCTATCCAACGACGACATGAATTATAGACTGTTATACACTATGTTAAGACCCTTTATGTTTATCATGACGCGTCGGATAACGTCACATGATAATTACTTTATCGCATCTATACCTGCACTGTTATATATAATATATCCTATAACTTTTTTTTATCAGTAATAGAAGTTTTGTATATGGTAATATGCCCCATATCCACTAGGGGCAGGATCATTAATAGTACACTGCAATAGGCTGCGCAGTACTATTTGTATTTCCCAGAATTGTATCACATATTGTCAGATATTAAGTACAGCAGCAACCTATCTCCATCCCCAGTGTACAACCATAGTAGCGCGGAGATACACCTATACATTACAAAATGTAACTCTAATCCCACTCTCTACTCCACATTCTGCAGCCACTCCTGCCCTACACTGAGCTGTCAGTGGCAGTTTCAGTGTGTAGGCGGATGTAGGAGGGACAGCCGACAACAGAAGCCCCATAGTAACTCTATGGGTGAAGTCACTTCCCAGACGTTGTCGATTCTCTCCTGGACACATGAGGCGCTGGAGACCAGACCAGGTCAGCTGCAGAACAGGTAAGTACAGCGAGTTTTGCTTTACAGGGCTAGATTAGTCTTCGAATGTGGCAGAGAGTAAGATTAGAGTTAGTTTTTGCCTAAAGTTCCACTAAGGTTTGATCTAGGTCAGTGTTAGGGTGAAAGGTCAGGGCAGTATATTTTGGGTAGGATTTTTTTGTAAAGCATTTTTTAAAATTGGTGTCAGTGTGTTTTAGGATAATAAAAAGCAAATAGCACAATATTGTTTCTGGGCCCTAAAAAACTGACATACACATATGTGGCATCCCTGCAATCGCCAGGAGGGGTGAATTTATTTTGGGTTGTTCTTTGGCGGTAAGTTATAGTATTAGCAAGCAGCTACATTTAAACATTCTTTTTTGTACACTTTTGGGGCAGTTTTCACTTGATAATAAAAAAAACAGGAGATTTCCTTTACCATTTACCACCAAAGCAAATCCCAATTTGTCCTGAAAAAAACAAGATATAATTCATCTGGATTGTGATATGTAATTTTATTAATGCATATCAAACTTGCAAAATTGGGTTCAGGCGTTAACATTTGTTTTACCCTCAGTCACGATGGGGTTAAAAAATGTTACACCTATTACTGTAGGATTACTGTTGGGAACGAAGCCTTTAATTACCAGATTATGTATGTATTTTTTATCTTTATTTTTCATTAATATTAAAACACGTATTAAACAGCTGCTTATGTATTTTTCCATATGTTTTTAACCACTTCAGCCCCGGAAGGATTTCACACTTTAGGACCAGAGCACTTTTTGCCATTCGTCACTGCGTTGCTTTAACTGACAATTGCGTGGTCGTGCAACGTTGTACCCAAACAAAATTTGCGTCCTTTTTTTCCCACAAATAGAGCTTTCTTTTGGTGGTATTTGATCCCCTCTGCGTCATTTCTGATCGCCGATATAAACAAAAAAAGAGCGACAATTTTGCAAAAAAACAGTTTCTTACTTTTTGCTAAAATACAAATCCAAAAAAAATATAAAAACATTTCTCCTACGTTCACTGACAGACGCAGCTCTTCATGACATGTGGGGTTTATGCTTGTCCAACTAGGAGTTAACTAGGCAGGGAAAAGAACAAGCTGGCCCCTTCCACGGGGCCGTCCTCTCTTCCCACATAAACCTGCATAGCTCAGCAGTTTTAATGCCTAGTTTGCAAGGAGTTGACCTGGCTCCCTTAGGGGATTTGCGGTCCGGATTGAGACTGTTTCTTTTTATTTCTTTTATTTTCTTTTTTAATCACTTACTTCTATCAAGCATGAAGTCTGCTATCAAGAAGCTGGCCGGGGCATAGAGGGTCGTTACAGGACTCTGTACTGTCCCCGGCCTGGCCAACCGATGCGAGCCAGTCCCCGGGTATGGGGTCCCACCGCATCATGCCCGTTCCATGCTGGCGGCCTGGGGGTCTCCCCTCTTGTGCCCTGGTCCCGGACTGCGGTCCGTTTCGGGCGACTTTGGCCGGCAGCACCCCGCCCAGACAGGGGCGGCAGGTCTGCGAACGGGTGGCTACCCGCTAAGCCCGACCGGAATGGTGAGTGAGTGCCCCCCTGCTTCAGGTGCGGAGGGGGGGCCGACGGGTGTCTGAACGCTTTTGGGGTGGTAGCCACTACCGTGGGGTTCCCGGTACTCCTGGGGTCCTTCCTCCCCCCCCCATCCCACCGTGCCGCACCCGGTCGTTATTCCGCCCTCTTTTGCGATTTTGAGCGCCATGCGGTGATCCGCTGCCATTTTGCGGTGGATCGCCGCCATTTTGACGTGGTCGCGGACATCTGTTTCTAGAGGAGCCTTCCCTCTAGTGCTCAGAGTGGCCATTTTGTGGTAGGCACGTTCCCCTGCAGGTGGTTTTGGCCTCTATTGTATGACCTCGGCGGCCATATTGGAGTCCCTGCATGCTGTAAAAACGTGCTACAGCCGTTTTTACTTTCTCTTTGGAACGGTGACTTCTGACGGCGCAGATCATCTGGCGGTTCTCAGTGCATACTGGCAGCAAACAGCAAGTATAGCTGGGCTCCCCTGTGGGTGCTGGTGGCGGCGGGCACAGTCCTCCTGGGTCTCCGGGCTTTTTGGGGTGGTGGTGTGCGGCAGTGTGGGGGTGCCTCTAAGCAGGCTTTTTCCTTTTTCTCTCATTGCATTCCCACATTATTCGGGGGAAAAAACTATGGCAGGCGACCCTGCTATGCCTGCTGAGGAGGGTTCAGCAACAGCGCAAGGGGCTTTTTGGCCCAGCTGCGGGCGGTCTTTAGCGAGTTTCTCGCCCGGGTGGAACCAAACATCACCCCAGGGGTCCCTAGAAAACGCCCTACTCCTCCCGCCTGTTCTTCAGGGGAGGATTCAGAACCGGAGATAGCATCGGGGGGTCACAGGAACCCCAGTAGAGCTTTCTGAAGGTGAACTGGCCCCCTCGGACGGAGAGGAGGACCAGGGCATGGCGGCTGTGCGCGAAGAGGCACTGGTATCCACCATTTCTGTTCACCGATCCCTCCTGTCTTGGGACAACTACCCTCATTTGTCATTTGTCATTTATCAGGCGCTTCTTGGCTCCTGTAATGAGAGCCCATTGAGGAAGGTGAGAGTCTAGTGTGGCTGGTGGAGGATATCTGGCACTATAACACCTGTCTCTGTCAGAACTATAGAAGCACATTGGGTGATCGATTATTGGATAGAGATTAGTTCACTTAAGCGCTGCACTTTTTTTATGTTTGGACTTTTGACTGAAGGATTTGGATGAATTACCTTTAGTGTTCAGCTGCTATTTAGTATATTAAGTTATTTACTACCTGCATATTGCGCTGTTTGAATCCTTATATTGATGGTATCCACCATTATCTCGGATTCACACTACGCTGCGACTGAGCCAGGATGGCGAGTCACAGACGTCTGCATATGTTTGTATCGTGAATGGCAGCGTCCGCAGCATTCCTTTTCACTGTCAAAATGTTTTGCCATCTGTTATCTTTTTGAGGATAGTTTCTGCAGAAGTGGGCAACACCTGCGGTGGACTCAGCGATAGCTCGCCTGAATAAGGCGACGACCATTCCCTTGGAAGGGTCCCCCTCTTCTAAGGATCCGGCTGATAGGCGGACAGAGGCGGTGTCAAAAGTTCTTTTTCTGTTAGCAGGCTCAGCTCTGCGTCTGCCATGGCGGCGCAATACTTATCTGAGCGTATGGCGGAGCTTCAGAATGATCTGGACTGCGGCCGTCTTATTGAAGTGCCGCAGAGGGCTGATTTTTGTTTCAGGGTATCAAATACCTCTGTGATGCAGCTCTGGATCTGCTCCCTATGTTATCCAAATGGCCGTATTTGGCGTCATTCTCAGACGAGTCCTTTGGTTACGCTCATGGTCAGGGTCCACGTGCCCAAAAGAGGCCTTGCAGATCTCCCCTGGGCCGTCTTTTCGGTCCACATCTGGTTGAGATCATTAAGGATTTCACTGGTGGAAAGAGCACTTTCCTTCCGGAGCCCTGAAGGCGAGAATTCCGCCGTAGACAGGGGCCTGTCTCTTCGGGTCAGAAGTTTTTTGCGCCTCTGGCGCGGCAAAAGGAAACCGTCCCGGCTAGGCCGCTGCGGGGCCCAGTATGCGGCAGTGGCAGCGCAAAACTGAAAAGGCAGAAGACGAAACATCCTCTGTCTGATGGGCTGCCCCAATCCGAGCTTCGGGTGGGGGGACGTCTTCTGGGGTTCGCAGACTGGTGGACTTCTCGCTTTTCCGACCGGTGGGTTCAGAAAGTGGTGTCCACCGGGTCAAGGATAGAGTTCAGTACTCTACCCCCAGACAGGTTCTTCCCATCTAACTTAAAACTGCCGCAGGGTCGTCGGGAGGCCCTTTTTGGGGCCATTCAAGCACTTTCCGACCAGGGGGTGACTGTGCCCGTACCTCCTGTGGAGAGGTTTCGAGGTTTTTACTAAAACCTGTTTGTGGTCTCCAAAGAAGGAGGAGGGGTCCAGCCAGTTCTGGATCTATAGGCCCTGAACTGCTATGTAAAAACACGAAAATTCCGGATGGAATCAATTCGTTTCGGTCGTGGCCGCTCTCCATCAGGGGGACTTCCTGGTGTCTCTGGATATCAGGGACGCTTATTTTCAGGTCCCCATTTGTCCACGGCAACAGCGTTTTCTGCACCTGCGGTGGGGGACCTCCATTACCAATTCGTGGCACTCCCCTTCGATCTGGCCTCAGCTCCTCGGGTTTTTCCCAGGCGGGTGGCCCCAGTACTGGCGTTACTGAAGCAGAGAGGTATTACTGTGGTAGCCTACCTCGACGACCTGCTCCTGAGAGCGGATTCCTCCTCAGCTCTGGAGGAGAATGTGAGGATCGCCATGACTTTGTTGCAGGTCGACAATCTCTCCATCCCGTGGCCTGGAGTATCTGGGTCTGACTCTGGACATAGAGCAGGCGACGGTGTATCTGCCTCCGGCCAAGTGGCTGTTGCTACAGGAGGCGGTGTGAACCTTCCTGTCACACCGGCAGTCATCATTACGGTTCTGTATGCGGGTGCTGGGGCTCATGGTCTCAACCTTCGAGGCAGTACCTTACGCCCAGAGCCACACTCGCCTTCTCCAGCGTACGATTCTGTCCCGGTGGGACAGACCTCCACGGTCCTTGGACCTTCTGATCCGCCTGAACTCTTAGACCAGGGGTTCTCTGACCTGGTGGCTTCAGGACCCGGCACTGACTTGGGGGAAGTCGTTCCTGCCCCTTCATTGGGTGATAATCACGACGGACGCCAGCCTGTCAGGCTGGGGTGGGGTCCTGGAGCAACTGTCTGCCCAGGGCCATTGGTCGGCGCAGGAATCTCGCCTCCCGATCAATGTGCTGGAGCTAAGAGTTATCAGGTTGTGTCTATCTCACTGGACAGTGAGGTTGCGAGGTCACCCCATTCGGGTCCAGTCAGACAATGCCACAGCAGTGGCATTTGGGAACCATCAGGGCGGAACAAGGAGTCCAGCAGCTGCGGCGAAAGCAGCTCTGATTCTATGTTAGGCAGAACTTCACGTTCTGGCGATTTCCGCCATTGACATTCCCGGTGTGGAAAACTGGCAGGCGGACTTTTTTTCAGTCGCCAGACGCTGGATCAGGGAGAGTGGTCTCTCCATCCAGAGGTGTTTAGTCAGATTTGCCACAAGTGGGGGACGCCGGATGTGGATCTTATGGCATCTCGGGTCAATCACAAAGTAAGGAATGTTGTGTCCAGGATAAGAGATCCGTTGGTAGGAGCCACGGATGCTCTCGTGGCCCCTTGGGGCCAGTATCGCCTGCTGTATGCTTTCCCTCCTATCAGGCTTCTCCCGCGGTTGCTACGCAGGGTGGAAGCGAGGGGAATTCCAATGATCCTGGTGGCTGTGGATTGGCCTCGGGTACGCCGTGGTACGCCGACGTGGTGCAAAGGGTTGCGGATGTTCCCTGGCAGCTCCCGCTGCGAGGCGACCTGCTATCTCAGGGGCCCATCTTGCACCCTGCTTTACCTTGCTGGCTTTGACGGCCTGGCTCTTGAGGCCCAGGTGCTGAGGGACAGGGGTGTCGCTGACTCTGTGAGTCCTACCATGCTAAAAGCACGCAAGTGTACTTCTCACAAAATTTATCACCACACCTGGAAGGCTTACATAGCCTGGTGTGAGGCGGAGGGTTATAACCCTCGCTCATACGTGGTGTCCAGGGTCCTGGCCTTTTTACAGCAGGGCCTGTACAAGAAGCTGGCCCTGTGTACTATCAAGGGCCAGATATCGGCTCTGGCGCTTCTTTTTCATAGTCCCCTGGCATCGCATTCGCTGATTCCTACCTTTGTACAAGGTGTGCGCCATGGGGCACCCCGGGTGCGGTTCCACGATGGCTCCATGGGACTTGAATTTGGTGCTTTCTGTGCTCAGAAACCACCATATGGGAAGATCAGGGATATTCCCTTACGACTGCTGTCGCAGAAGGTGGCCATTACATCCGCTTGCGGGTGTCTGAGCTGGCTGCACTCTCCCTATCTGGTCCTTCACGAGGACAAGGCGGTTTTGCGTCCACCTCCTTCTTTTCTTCCGAAGGTGCTTTCTTCTTTTCACATTAATGAAGATATTGCTATTCCTTTGTGTCACGGCCCTCGCATCCTAAGGAATTTGAGTTACAAAAATTCCTTGGTCGTAATAAGGGCCTTACGAGTGTATCTGAATGCGACAGCTTCCTTTTGGAAATCTGACTCTTGTTTGTACTGACGGAAGGTCCGCACAAAGGTTTGGCGGCCTCGTCGGCTACTGTCTCCCGTTGGATTAGACAGCTCGTGGCTGTTAGCACTTCCTGGGTTTCCCGACACCAGGCCTCGGTGTCACAGGTGTGCAAGGCGGCCGCGTGGGCCTCGGTACACACTTTTACAAAGTTTTATAAGATGATGTGTCAGCATCCTCGGATGCTGCTTTTGGCCGTAAAGTTTTACAGGCTGCAGTGTAGGCGCTTCTGGCGCCTCCTTAGAGGTTCTGTTGGGTACAGTTTTTATTGTTTACCCACCCCTCTTTTTTTTGGGACATCCCCACATGTCATGAAGTGCTGCATCTGTCAGTGAACGTAGGAGAAAAAACTTACCGTAAAATCCTTTTCTCCGAGTTCACTGACAGACGCAGCACCCGCCCCTCTGCGCTCTTTTTAGTACGGCTTGTTACGAACTGCTGAGCTATGCAGGGTGGGGGGTTTATGTGGGAAGAGAGGACGGCCCCATGGGAGGGGCCAGCTTGTTCTTTTCCCTGCCTAGTTAACTCCTAGTTGGACAAGCATAAACCCCACATGTCATGAAGAGCTGCGTCTGTCAGTGAACTCGGAGAAAAGGATTTTACGGTAAGTTTTAATAAAATCCTTTTTTTTTCATTGGTTTTGGCCGATTTATATTCTTCCTCATATTTTTGGTTAAAAAAATCGCAATCAGCGTTTATTGATTGGTTTGCGCAAAAGTTGCCGCGTTTACAGATGCTGAGAATTCATTTTTGGGGTTTTTATTTTTTACTAGTAATGGCGGTGATCTGCGATTTTTAGCAGTACTGCGATATTGCGGCGGACATGTCGGACCATTTTGACACTTTTTTGGGATCACTGGCATTTATACAGCGATCAGTGCTATAAAAATGCACTGATTACTGTGTAAATACCATTGGCAGTGAACGGGTTAACCTGCAGGGGGCGCTCTAAGGGTTAACTGTGTTCCCTCACTGTGTTCTAACTGTATTGGTGCTAGGCTGGCAGGGGGAGGGGAGTGATCACGGCTTCCATATACAGGAAGCCTGTGATCACAGCCCTTCCCCCTCTGTCAGAACAGAGATCCGTGTTTACTTACACCGACCTCTGTTCTTTCACTGCGGGGGGGCCATTGCGGGTAGCCGGTGGCGATCGAGTCCGCCCTACCCACTCCCTGGCCCCCCTGGACACAGTGTGTGCGCGAGCGTGCCTCCACACGCTCACAATACTAACAATTGCGGCCGCCGTCAAGTGACAGCATTTCGCGATAACGAGCCATCTTGCTGCTGTCACGCTGCGACGGGCGGTCGGCAAGTGGTTAAAGGTTATGAAACCCATGGTAACCCTAGAAGCAGTCATTTTAATGAAAAATACTGGATTGGATCCAGAAGCTGCAATAGAAGCTGCCATGGTTATGGTACAGAAGGAATTTTGATAGGAGAATCATCCTCTATAGCAGTGGTTCTCAACTCCGGTCCTCGGGCCCCCCCAACAGGCCAGGTTTGCAGGATAACTGAAATACATCACAGGTGATATCATTTGCTGCTCAGTGATTGCAGTATTCTAGTCTGCATCTCCCAAAGGTAATACTTAAAATCTGGCCTGTTGGGGGGGCCTGAGGACCGGAGTTGAGAACCACTGCTCTATAGGAAGAGGGTAAGCTTTCCTCTGTAAGAGTTTCATCCCCTAAGGACACAATCAAAACACTGAGGCTAGCTGGGAATGGGAGGGGTCATACATAGAGGCTATACCTGCACCCTTCTTTTTTGCCAGTGTCCAATCACATGATGGTGTCTGCATATAACTGACTGGTAATGAGAAAATATTCCATGTCCCATACTGTATGAGAAAATTCCATTTTTGTTCATATACCCTTTCAACTGTGGAAACTGCTACCCATTGCAAAATGAATTCTAACCATTAACCCTCCCACATCTAGGTATGTGTGGTTACCACTGCCCAGACACACTTCTTTCCAAATGTCAATTTAGCAATGGACATGTATGAAAAATTATACCATAAAATGTTCCAGTTGCTAAAAGGATCTAATCCTGAAAGAGGAAGTAAACCCAGATTGTGTTTACTTCCTCTATGTTCCCCTGTAAAGTAGAAGCATGCATAGTAGCCCATTATGTGCCACTTACCTGGAGACGAAGCCTGCGGCGTCCAGCGATGTCCCCGCTCCAGGCCGCGTCCATCTTCTGACCCTCTTCCTTCTGGGGGAAGGCGCGGCACAGGATCAGTGGAGAAACGGCACGGAGGCCGCTTCTTCACTGCGCATATGCCGACATGACATCAGCACATGCAAAACACTGCATATCTCCTGAACCGTACAGATTTGGGAGATATACAGTACACGTACAGGTAAGTCTTATTCTAGTCTTACCTGTAGGTTAAAGTGGTTGTCACAGGTTGACAACCACTTTAAAGCAGTAGTGAACACTTAGAAAAAAAAAAAAGTTTCTCTTACGTTCAGTGACAGACGCAGCCTCTATTCATGACACGTGGGTTTATGCATCTTTTACTAGGAGTAGACTAGGCAGAACAAAAGTTCAGAAAAGCTTAGCTGGCCCCTCCCAGGGGGCCGTCCTCACTCAGCATATAACCCCTCAGCCCTGCATAGCATATCAGTTTTCTTCTGCCTAGTGCAAGGAGTTAGACCTGGCTCCCTGCTGAGATCTGTGGTTCCCCTATTTTTTCTTTCTGTTTTTCTTTTTGCGCAAGACTTCTGATGAAGACTGCAATCAAGTAGCCGGCTGGCCACCTCCTCAGCATGGCCGACGGATGCGAGCCACCCTTAGCTATGGCGGAGTCCACCGCATCGTGCCCGTTCCATGCGGGCAGCCGGTGGGTTAAACGTCCCACCTGCATACCCAGTGACCGGGCTGCTGATCGCTCCAGGGGTCGCATGGCCAGCAGCATCCCTCCCCACCTGGGGGGAGGAGGGTCTGCTCTGGGTGGCTACCTGCTACGCCCATCTGGAAGGGTGAGTGACACCCCTCTCCCCCCTGGGGTGCGCAGGGGGGGGTGGCTAGCGGTGCCTGTTCCGGTTGGGGGGTACTGGTACCACTTCCCTGGTCATGCTTCCTTCCCCACCCCAAACCCCGCCCGCCTTCCTCTGCACTGTCCTTTGGTCTCCATGCCATGCAGCGATCGCCACCATTTTGGCGGCGACGGACGCCATTTTGCTGTCGTCGCGGCTGGTGGCCATTTTGCCGTAGCCGTTCTGGAAGTACCCGGCCTCTTGTGGCCGCTCGGCGGCCATTTTTGGTTGGTCCCTGGAAAGGGAAAAAACGTGCTCTTTCTGATCAGCACTGGAGAAGACAGCAGTAGTAGCAGCAGTTTTCAGCGGTGGCATTGGTGGGCAGAGCAGCCTCTTATCCTGATAAGGCAGGAGGGCAGTATCGCAAGTATTGCTTGCTCTCCCTGGGTGCGGGCGCAGGATGTTGGGTCCTCCTGGGCTTTCCCGGTCAGACTCTGTGTGGGAGTGTGCGGTGGGGGCGGCATGGCAGGTAGGCCTAAGAAGTGTCCCGGTGGCGCAATGGCAACTGAACCGGCAGCTGACTCTCAGGAGGGGTCCTCTGAGGCCCAAGCTGCACTGGGACCTATTGTTCCCCTGGATCAATTACCTTCAATTCTAGAAGAGTTTTTAGCCTGGGGGGTACCGAGCCGGGGTAGGGGGTCCCCCAAGAAGCGTCCACCTCCTCCTCAATCTTCGGAGGAGGACTCTGAGCCGGAAGGGGGCTCTGGGGTCACAGGGACCCCAGTGGAGCTTTCGGATGGTGAAGAAGACCATGGGGCCTCGGCGCGTGATAAGGCGCTGGTGGGCGCCCTGGTCACAGCTGTCCGTAATTCTCTACACCTGGATTAGGCTGGGGAGTCACAGGCGTCTGCCTACACGTTTGGGTCCAAGAGGCCCTCCCGTGCTCCTAAGGTGTTCCCCTATCTCCAGTATTTGGACAAGTATGTCTACAAGGAATGGCAGCGTTCGCTTAATTCCTTTACCCTGCAAAACTTTTTTCTGTGCGCTACCTTTTTGAGGATAGCCTGTTACAGAAATGGGCCTCCCCCACGGTGGATCCGCCAGTGGCCCGCCTGAATAAGGCGACAACTATTCCCTTGGAGGGGTCCCCCTCTTTTAGGGACTCGGCTGATAGACGGAAGCAGTGTCCAAGGCACTTTTCTTGGTGGTGGGGGCAGCCATGAGGCCGGCCTTGGCGTCGGTCATGGTGGCACAGTCGCTCACGGAGTGTGCGATGGAGTGGAGTGACGCTCGGGGCTGCGTGGATTCGCCTGAATCGGTGCAGCGAGCAGACCACCTGGTACAGGGGCTTCGTTACCTCTGTGACGCAGCACTGGACTTGGTGTGGATGCTGTCAAAAATGTATTTTTTTGCGATCATTATCAGACGCCTGCTGTGGCTGCGGCGCTGGTCGGGTAACCACGCGTCTTCGAAAGGCCTCATGGACCTGCCCTTTCAGGGTGGTCGGCTTTTTGGGGCCCAGTTGGATGAAATCATTAAGGATTTCACCGGGGGGAAGAGTACGTTTCTTCCGGAACCCAAGCGGCGAGAACAGCGCCGCAAGCAGGGGCCTCAGTCCTCTGGCCAGAAGCATTTTTTTTTTTTCGTGCGCCCGGTTCTGCGGGCAAGGGCTCCCGGCCCAGCAAGACTGCCTCTGGGACTGGTATGCGGACCTGGCAGCGCAAGCTCGAAATGTCGGAGAAGTCCTCCTCTGCATGATGGGTTGCCCCGCCCGTTTCTCGGGTGGGGAGCCGGCTTCTGGGGTTAGCGGACCAGTGGGCTGCTCACATCTCCGACCAGTGGGTGCGGGAAGTGGTGTCCTCCGGGTACAAGATAGAGTTCAGCACTCAGCCCCCGGACAGGTTCCTCCCATCAAACTTAAGACTCCCTCCGGGGCGTCGGTTAGCTCTGTTAGAGGCTGTCCAGACGATGTCCGATCATTGTGCCAGTTCCCCCGTCGGAAAGATTCCGCGGCTTCTACTCGAACCTCTTTGTAGTGCCAAAGAAGGGGGGGGGTCAGGCCGATTCTGGACTTGAAAGCACTCAATCACTTTGTGAAGGCGCGCAAATTCATGATGGAGTCAGTCCGTTCGGTCGTGGCTGTCCTGCACCAGGGAGATTTTTTGCCATCCCTGGACATCAGGGACGCGTATCTTCACGTTTTCTGCATTATCAATTTGTGGCTCTTCCTTTCGGTCTAGCCTCGGCTCCGCGGGTCTTCACCAAGATCCTGGCCCTGTTGTTGGCTCTGCTGAGACAGAGAGGTATTGCTGTGGTAGCTTACCTGGACGATCTTCTCCTGCGAGCGGAGTCAGCTCCGGCTCTGGAGGACAACATTGCTATCACTCTGACCTCACTGCGGGACTTCGGTTGGCTAATCAATCTACAGGAGTCGACATTGACCCCGTCCTGTCGCCTGGAATATCTGGGCCTGATATTGGACAGGCAAAGGTATTTCTACCTCCGGCCAAGTTGCTGACACTGCAAGCAGCGGTGCGAACCCTGTTGTCACGACGGTGGTCCTCCTTACGTTTCTGCATGCGGGTGTTGGGGCACATGGCCTCGACTTTCGAGGCAATACCGTACACCCAGAGTAACACCCGGCTCCTGCTGCAAAGGATACTACTGCAGTGGGACAACTCTCCCTCGTCTCTGGATCTACTGATCCGGCTGGATCATCAGACCAGGGGGTCATTGACCTGGTGGCTTCGGGCCCTGGCACTGACCTTGGGGAAGTCTTTCCTTCTGCTGGAATGGTCGATAGTCACGGCGGATGCCAGCCTATCGGGCTGGGGAGGAGTCCCGGGGCAACTGTTGGCTCAGGGTCATTGATCGGCGCAGGAGTCTCGTCTTCCGATCAATGTGTTGACGCAGAGGGCGATCAGGCTCTGTCTCTCCCACTGGTCGGCAAGGCTGTGCGCGAAAAACAAGGTCACTGTCCCCCATCTATAACTGGCCACTACAGCAAGGAGCTCTGGAAAGGCGGATACAGACAAAAGCAAAAAAACAAAAAAAGGTTCCGAGCTCAACTTGCGGACCAGTCTGCCACCAAGCCAAATTCTGGGCGACCTCCTGGTTCGGGTTCAGTTGGATAACCCCACGGCGGTGCCGTACGTGAACCATTAAGGCGGAACAAGGAGCTTGGCAGCAGTGGCAGAGGCAGCCCACATTCTAAGGTGGGCAGAACTTCACGTGGCAGCAATCTCCGCCATCTACATTTTGGGCGTATAAAATTGGCAGGCAGACTTTCTCAGTCGCCAAACGCTGGACCAGGGAGAATGGTCCCTGCATCCAGAGGTGTTTTGCCAGATTTGCAAAAGGTGGGGCACCCCAGATGTGGATCTCCTGGCCTCCAGATTCAATCACAAGGTGAAGACCTTCATGTGCAGGTCAAGGGATCTGTTGGCGGCAGCCACGGACGCAAGGCTTCTGTACGCCTTTCCCCCTCTAAGGCTTCTACCATGGTTAATGCTCAGGTTAGAAGTGGAGGGAATCCCAACAATCCTGGTGGCTACGGATTGGCCTTGGCGTCCTTGGTACGCCGACGTGGTGCGCATGGTAACAGATGTTCCCTGGTGACTCCCGCAGATCTACTGTCGCAGGGTCCCATCTTGCACCCTGCTTTACCCTTGCTGGCTTTGACGGCATGGCTATTGAGTCCCAGGTCCTGAGGAACAGGGGGGTCTCTTAGTCAGTGATCCCCACCATGCTTAAGGAGCGCAAATGTACTTTGCGCAAGATCTATCATCGCACCTGGAAAGCCTATATTGCCTGGTGCGAGGCGGGGGGTTGGAACCCCCGTTCTTATGCGGTTTCTCGGGTGCTGGCCTTTCTTCAACAGGGCCTGGATCAAAAGTTGGCTTTGAGCACACTCAAAGGCCAGATTTCTGCTCTGGCGATTCTTTTTCAGCGTCCTTTGGCGACGCATTCTTTGATCCGTACATTTGTACAGGGTGTGTGTCATGTGGCTCCTCAGGTGCGGTCGCCCCTGGCACCCTGGGATCTGAACTTGGTACTTTCTGTGCTGCAGAAACCGCCGTATGAACAGATCAGGGATATTCCCTTGCAGTTGCTGTCCCTGAAGGTCGCCTTCTGGTGGCCATTACATCCGCTAGGCAGGTGTCTGAATTGGCAGCATTGTCCTGTAGGTCTCCTTATTTGGTCCTACATAAGGATAAGGCGGTGTTGCGCCCGTCTCCTTCGTTCCTTCCGAAGGTGGTTTCCTCTTTGCACATTAATGAGGACATTGTCCTCCCTTTCTTATGTCCGCGCCCGTCCCATCCTAAGGAGATTGCTCTGCATTCCTTGGATGTGGTGAGGGCCTTGCGGGTGTATTTGGCAGCTACGGCTCCTTTTCAGAGGTCGGATGCGCTGTTTGTGCTGACGGAAGGGCCGCGCAAAGGTTTGGCGGTTTCATCGGCCACTGTATCACGTTGGATCAGACAGACTGTGAATAAGTTGATAAAAAACAAGCTCCAAATGGTGGAATAACAGCACATACAGTAACCTGGGTAAACACATTTGCATCTAGAATATGCTCGACGACGTTTCGTGGCAGTAAGGCCACTCTTCAGGGGCTGATGCGAAATGAATAGAATCTGAAAAAGACTGACCAATGGGGTTTGACCTGGATGCATATATGAGCGGCTTGTCTGCTCTGCTCCAGGTGTCTCCCCTTTTTGGCAGTCTGTGTGGCGTTGGTGTGTTCGGTTGGTTCTGCTGCAAGCACATTACATTTCCTACGCTGTAAGTCTCGCTGGCACTGTTGCAACCTTGATCTTGTTCACCCATTCTGTTGGTGGGGGTTTCACCCTTTCAGCTTCACATTGGTTCATAATACATCCACTCATTTTTCTGCAATATCTGTGTCCACCTGGCTTCACAGCCTATCCTCACAACTATAACCTACACAGTTGCTGTCTCTTATCCCTATCACCTTTCCTTGGTGTATGGGTCTTTTTGCTTTTACTCCCTTGGACCAGACCTCTGTCAATTCAATTTTCTTTTACACTTTACATCCACTACAGATTGGAGCTTCTGCGTTCCTGTCGTTGGGACAATCTGACACAAATTATCACTTTTCTGTGCTTCCCCACACCACGAACACCTCAGCTCCCGGTATGGGCGTCCATGTCAGCCCGCCTATCTCAGCCCACTGTCATGCGCATGCTGGTTTGTGTAAGTAGCTCATCATGTATCCAATCTACAGCTATTAACCATTTTTTATTATTTATAATTTTTTGGCTTCCCCAGCAGGGTTGCTTTGCTTGTGCCTTAGTGACATGCCCATGTCTTTTTCAGATTCTATTCATTTTGCATCAGCCCCTGAAGAGTGGCCTTACTGCCACGAAACGTCGTCGTGCATATTCTAGATGCAAATGTGTTTACCCAGGTTACTGTATGTGCTGTCAGCACTCCACCATTTGGAGCTTGTTTTTTTATCAACCTATTTTTTAATCATGTGCAACAAGTCTGCTATATATTGTTTACATGTTTATTATGTCTATTATGTATTATGTACCCATCATTGCATGGTATTGTTGCCTATGTTCAACAATAAATATTTACATTATTTGGTATCCTTGTTTGAAATCGCATGAATGTATACCTCATTTAAAGTCCCGCCCCCCCTTTTTTTTATGTATGTATACAATAAGGATGGGGACGCATGGTTCACATGGTCTCATTTAAAGTCCCAAACTCTCTCCTCTATTCTAAGTTTTACAGGTGGCGATGTAGGCGTGGCTGGCGCCTCCCGAGATCTTTCTGTGGGTTAGTTGTTATTATTTACCCACCCCTCACTGCTTTGGGACGTCCTGACGTGTCATGAATAGAGGCTGCGTCTGTCAATGAGTGTAAGGGAAAATAGGATTTTATTAAGAACTTACCGTAAAATCCTTTTCTCTGAGTTCATTGACAGACGCAGCACCCACCCCTCAGTGTGGTGTTTGTACGGCTTGTTACGAACTGATATGCTATGCAGGGCTGAGGGGTTATATGCTGAGCGAGGATGGCCCCCTGGGAGGGGCCAGCTTTGCTTTTCTGAACTTTCGTTCTGCCTAGTCTACTCCTAGTAAAAGGTGCATAAACCCACGTGTCATGAATAGAGGCTTCTTCTGTCAATGAACTCAGAGAAAAGGATTTTACGGTAAGTTTTTAATAAAATCCTATTTTCCCCCTGCAAGGCATAATGTGTTAGTATTCATCGCCTACTAGCACATTATGAAGGGCTTACCTTAAAACGAAGCCTTCCATCGGTGCACCGTCACCTCTGCAGAGGCTTCCATCTTCACCTGGTCTTCCTTCTGGGTTCGTGGGCTGCAGCTGCTTGATTGACCAAGCCGCAATGATGTCACTACCATGCACTCGTGAAATGGCGACAAACTTTGGTACTTGAAAATCTCCATAGGCAAAGTTTAAAAATGTCTACAGGTTACCAGTTTTAAGTTACAGAGGATGTCTAGTGCTAGAATTATTGCTCTCGCTCTAACGATCGTGGCAATACCTCACATGTGTGGTTTGAATACCATTTACATATGTGGGTGTGACTTATGCATGTATTCGATTTGCGCGCAAGCTCGGAGGGATGGGGTTGAACTTGAGAATGAGGGACACATTAGGGAGACAGCAACCTGCAATGCGTGAGTAGCGAGCTTTGGTAAAAGTGGGTTTAGTTAAATTGTGCTAAATATTGAGCATGGCTTAATTGTTCCCACTCCCTTTTTTACACTACAACCATTCCCTATACACACTGTCTCCTGTCTGTATACTCTGCCCTCCTCCCTGTACTCCATTTGGAGGTATGATTTCTGGGGGAGAGGTTGCACCCCAACCCCCCCTCTGCACCTCAGACTCCCCTATTCCCTCCCCTCCACACCCCAGATCCTCTCTTGGCTCACTTTTGCACCCCTCTTCTTATTTCTGAATCCCAATCCCTCCTCTGAGTCCTTCCTTGCCCTGCTTTCCTCTGCTCACCTGAGTCCCAGGGAAGATCCAGTGGCTGGTGTCATTAGGGCAGTGGATGGTGTCAGTAGAGCAGAGGACGATGTCAGTAGGGCAATGGATGGTGTCAGTAGAGCGGTGGCTGGTGTCAGTAGGGCAGTGGCTGGTGTCAGTAGGGCAGTTGATGGTGTCAGTAGGGCAGTTGATGGTGTCAGTAGGGCAGTTGATGGTGTCAGTAGGGCAGTTGA
This sequence comes from Glandirana rugosa, assembly GCA_018402905.1. Lineage (NCBI taxonomy): Eukaryota > Metazoa > Chordata > Amphibia > Anura > Ranidae > Glandirana > Glandirana rugosa. The sequence continues at coordinate 42,980 of BLSH010338728.1, read as the reverse complement.
TGGTGTTAGTAGGGCAGTTGTGGGGGGCAGTTGAGGGTGTCAGTAGGGCAGTTGAGGGTGTCAGTAGTGCAGTTGATGGTGTCAGTAGGGCAGTGGCTGGTGTCAGTAGGGCAGTGGCTGGTGTCAGTAGGGCAGTGGCTGATGTCAACCCCCAACCCCCTGCAGATCACAAGCACTGAATTTTCAAAGATCTGATCTCCCGGGGCTAGGATGATCACTTCAAGATTGGAACACCCACGGTACTGCTGGAGCCTGGAAAAAGCTTACTTTGACTTATTCCCCCGGGTCCCTGCCAGATCTCTTCAAAAGGCAGCGCAGCAGGCTGAATCCCCAGTGGGGTACGGATCCCAGCTCCCCTGCGATCAGTGGCAGTGCAGGCTCACTGTCACTCCCAACAGCCAGTGGTGTGTGAGTTCGGCAGCTCCCTGTGTAATTACAGCTCAGGTAAGCCTGTGACAGTGCAGCCCGATCCAGCCTAAGAAATGCAAGCTAATGACCTGACTCTCTCACACAGGGAGCCGCCGAACTCACACACTACCGGCTGTTGGGAGTGACAGTGAGCCTGCACTGCCGCTAATCGCAGGGGAGCCGGGATCCGTACCCCGCCAGGGATTCAGCCTGCTGCGCTGCCTTTTGAAACGGAGCTGAAAGGAATGCCCCCGCCCCCCATTTCAGCCCAGCTTGCCTTGCGGATGTCCCCTTCGATCCTCTGCCAGTCGCCACTGAGCATCTCTCCCTGCCAGCTGCCTGCAAATTATCATATGGGAGCTTAGAACTTGTTCTGGCGGGATTCAGCCTGCGCATGTGGGACTGCGGGACTTGATTGAGGTTCCGGGAAGGTCCCGTAGGATCCGTGACAGTTGGGATGTATGCAGCAGTTATTCCCAATCCTTCTAGCCATAATCTTCCAGGGAATAATTTTCATCCGCTCCTTTACTGCAGTGTTGGGAAACACTTTGGGGGAGTTTTACGAAAGCTGGTGCACACCTAATCTGGTGCAGCTGTGCACAGTAACCAGTCATCTTCCGGGTTTTATTGTCAAGGCCTAATTGAACAAACTGAAGTTAGAAGCTGATTGGCTACTATGATCAGCTGCACCAGATTCTGTGTGTGCTAGCTTTAGTAAATCTCCCCCTTTATGTGGCTATGTCATCTCAATTTTCCCTCCATTGTGTATTTTGAAGGGAATGTATAGCTTTTTCAGTGTGGCATGCATTTTTTTTTTGTTTACTAAATGCTTTTTTAGGACCGACATAGAGATATTTTATGTATGATCACTTCTCTGGCTCTTTTCTGTTCTCCTGGGAGAATGTCACCTTCTGGATTGAAATAGCCCGCAAGATCTCCATTTCATTTGGGCTATTAATGGTCCTCTACTTTTCTGTGACCCACCGTGATGTACAGCAACAGTTTGGAGGTGCTGCAGGAAACAAAAGCTGAACTGCAGACTACTATACTGAAGGCAGGTATATATTCTCCCTGTACAAAAGTGCATTAGGGTAACCTTTATAATGAATGGCATGCCACTAATCCTCAGTTACATGTACGTGAACCTTGCAGCAGTTCAATGGTGTAAGCAAGTCATAAGGGTTAGATCCCCTGTCAGGTTTTTATTGCGCTCTACCACCCTTAGCAGAGATTCACAATTTGTCACCTAAATGGGTTGATTTGAAGATTTCTCTTACAGAGGAACACTAAGCAAAAACGTTAATTCTTTTGGTATGGCTTAGGAAGAGTTGGGACCACTTTTTTTTTTTTTTACTTTTTTATATTCTTCAAGTCGTTGTCAAGTCTATTTTTAAAAAACAAAAAACAAAACACCTGCAAGAGAAAGGCATAATGAGCTAGTATGCATCGCATACTAGCTCATTATGAAATGCATACCTTAGATCGGCGCTGTAGCACCGGTCCCCGAGCACCACTGTAACCGGCAACATGCTGCGTCTGTCATCTTCTGGGAACCTGGAATCATGGATTTCAGCGCTGTGATTGGCAGCACATGCGCACGGTAGCCGTCATTTATGGCACACTTCGTGAAGAAACGGCCCAGTCGGGCGTTGGAACGTGCAAATAAAGGGAATATCTCCTTAACGGTGCAAGTTTAGAAGATGTTCCTGAGACCTACTGGTAAGCCTGAATATAGGCTTACCTGTAGTTTAAAGTGGTTGTCATGACTTGACAACCACTTTAAGATGAAATGATGGACAGCAGTTAGTAGGACCTCAACCTCTCCCTCACCAGCTGTAAGGTAAACTATAAAATATTATGGACACCTGACCTTCACACCTACTATTTGGCCAAAGGATGATCTAAAGATTTATCTTTAGATATGCTTTACCTGTACCCTTCCACAAGGCAGAGAGGGCAACTGATCCATATGCACTACGGGTTCATTCTAACCCTTACTTGTGCTATTCTGAAATTTATATAAGTCAGAATTCTCCCATCATAGAAATAGCTTGCTTTGCATTCTGTGTCCACTGCAGAGAAGTTGCTGAACAAGCCTGAGCATTTTTCGGACAAGATTCTGATGGAGGAAGATCTGTTTGGGGATTCTGGGATTCCAGATCCTTCTTTTACCAATGAGATCCCTGTAAAGGACAGTGTTCTGGATTCAATATACAGTGTACAGCTTGGTGAGTTTTGGCTTAAAACTTTTGTACCCTTTTTTCATAATTGAAAACCTGGTTCTGATCTCCTATTTTGTTTTGACGCCAAGGGGGAAATTTATTAAAACTGGAGCTCTCAGAATCTGTTGCAGCTGTACATGGTAGCCAATCAGCTTCTAACTTCAGCTTGTTCAATTAAACTTTGATAAAAAACCTGGAAGCTGATTGGTTTCTATGCAGAGCTGCGCCAGATTTTTCACTCTCCAGTGTTAGTAAATCAACCCCCAAAATTCTACATGCAACCCTTTACTATGCCATGAGGCCCACATTGTAGATGTAGAAGTCCAGTTGAAGTCTCATTGTTTTTTATTTATTGTTATTTTTTGTAGTGCCAAATGTTAGGTTTTTAGCTAATTATCACGGGAAATATCTTACAATGTGTTCATCTAGCAATCTGCTTAATGCCCTTCTCTCCAGGCAGCAATAGGTAGAGTCCCCAAAGGCCTTCTATGCAAGACCAACTACTAACTGGCTGAGCTACTAGCCAAATAAAATGCTTATTCATTACGTATTCATGGACAGCTAGATAAAAGTGAGCCAAGTCCAGGTCTGTATGACAATGGGAGAGATGGCAGTACCCATCTTACCCACACAAAGTATAAATGGTACCCTATTGGCCTGTATTGACAAGCTTTGGATTTGTGTCCATGACATCAGTTTGATATCATTTAGCCCTGACTTTCTTCTGGCCTGCATTTGGCCTGCTTCAAACATTGCAATAGACTATATGGGAATGCAAAACTCATCTGATGCTAGCCCATAAATACAGACCCCAAATTTCAGAGGGGACCTGTGTAGTTACAAACTCCGCAAAAATAATAATTTGGCCCGTTGTTCATGGGATGTTCTGGCATAGGTGAGTACCAGCCGCATCCCTTATCAGAGTCGTCCAGAGTGGGTAGGACCAGGTCTGTTGGAGTGCACTGGGACTGCACTGTAATTAGACCTCCTGCACAACCATTGGAAGATACATGGAGATAAGCCTGTAAGCATAGAGGTTATGTTAGTACATTCATTTTCTGACTGGATATTTATGGGACATTAATTGCTTGCTGTTGGGAGGCAGTTGAGTGGCTTGTGGCAGACCCTCAATTGTGTTGCTAGGATCATGACAGATCTGCAGCCCACTAAAGAGAGAACTCATTGAATAGAAGGCCAGGTCACACCTTACCTTTCCTCCAGTTTGGGCTTAAATGGATTGGACTTGCCAACTAAGTCAATTGTCCTGGTCGGAAAACTACAACTCTGAAAAACTTTGAGCAGACTTTATAGGTACCAGATAGAGACACAAATTTAAATTTTATAATTTTTATTGATATCAATATTTAAAACCTATTGGACCAAGTGGTCCTAAAGAAAATCTCGAATTGGTGCAACATATTACTACATATGTGTATTTTCCATTCCTCATGTCCTTTTCAGATTAAACATGCCTTTCAAATTTCAGCCTAATGTAACCTAAAAATGTAGGTTTCTCAATGATGTAGTACGTGGGTTTCCATAGCATCAGCATGCTTTGCAGACTGAGTCCACGTCCTCAGAACTGAATGGTAGTGATTACAAGTCATCAAATGTGTGGACATTATTACAGCTAGTGCAGGCATAAACTACTCCTGGGTGGGCATATGGACACAGAGGAGACACCCAGGAACAGGGGTGGAAAGCAAAAAGATCCCACCCGCTAATTAATTTCCCTGTGTGTGTCTTATCAATCAAATGGGTTGTCAACCCAGCCATTGTTCTTTATGGAAGAGATTGATTGGAAAAAAAAAACATTTATCACTGTGTGTTTATAGCCACCATTACATTATTATGCACTATATAGGAAGAAATGGTAAGGCCCTATATTCCTAAATGTGCCTGCATAAGTGGTATCATAGGTAACACAGCATAGATTTATGAAGAACTGTTTTTGTCAGACCAACCTACTAACCTTTTTTTAGGAAGTGAATAGTATTTGGAAGGAGGGTGGTCAGTGGATGTAGTTTATCTGGATTTTACAAAAGCATTTGATACAGTTCTGTCAAGCATTGAGGTCTATTGACATTGAAGAAAATAAATGGTATGTACATGGATAGAAAACTAGCTACAGGAATGCATTCAGGACCCTGCAGCCAACTTTTTAATTTTTTTCTATAATCTAAATGATATCGAGGTGGGGGTAAATGACTTGATCTCTGTGCTTGCTGATGATGCCTAGCTTCAGGGCAATAACCTCAAAGCCTCACACAACAGATTGGGGTCCCTCCTTCCCTCAGCTCCTCTCACAAGTTTGGGGCCCTTCCTTCCCTCAGCTCCTCGCACAGCAGATCGGGGGCCCTTACTTCCCTCAGCTCTTCTCTCTGCGGGTTCTTATGATGTTTTTGCTCCACTGTCTCCTCTCGTCTGTGTCAGACTTGTGACAGGACAGAAGTGGTAAAGTTGGTAATAAAATGGCAGGCGATTTGTCCTGGTGACCCCAGGCACGTTCCTGGGACTATAGATCCCCATGGGCCTCCCATACACCTTTGTGTCTGTTGTGGTAGCTCCTCTGTTACCTGAGTCCTATCGATCAGATCTTTGTATTGTGCTGCCAGAAATGTAACTCAACAATAAAACATGTCTTCTCTGTATTAGTAGTC
>BLSH010338710.1:506797-519095 GCA_018402905.1 Glandirana rugosa | reverse complement strand
ACTACTTATGTATTTATACATGGTGACCATATTCCCCTTTAATTACATGTTCTCAAGAGAGAATAAATGCACTTCAGCTAATCTTTCCTCATAGCTGAGCTCCTCCATGCCTCTTTTCAGTTTGGATGCCATTCTCTTTACTTTCTTCAGTTCTCCAACATGTTTTTAGTGAACTGGTGCCCAAAATTGAACTGCATAAACCAGATGAGGTCTTACTAATAATTTGTACAGGGGAAAAATTATATCTCTCTCCCTGGAGTCTATACCTCTGTCACGCACCTGGTCAGTGAGCCTGAAGTGTGCAGGAAGGCCACTGATTGTGAAACAGTAACCGCTAGGGCACAGCGAGGTGAGAGCGCTTATTATCAGTCCAGTAGTATGTGCTGGTAGTAGCGAATGAGTCATGGAAGGGAAGCCAGGAACAGCTGACAACAGGCATATGAGGCAGCAGACAGATGTGACAGCAGGATGGCAGTAGGCAGACTGGCTCAGAACTTAGCTGGTTGCAGACTGTGGATGCAAAACTGGAAGCAGGAGCCTGAAGATGATGAGATGGACTGAAGGTCAGGCGAGCCGGGTAGTTAACGGGCGTGCAGATCAGGCATGGATGGCAGACATCAGAATAGTCAGGTAACAAGCAATGTCGGCAAGATGAAGGATCAACAGGAGTAGCAGGCAGAGGCAGAATCCAGGGCCAAGCCAGGGATCAGGGCAGTTAGCAGACAGGGAAGTCAGAAGCAAGCCTAATCAAGCTCACAGGTCAAACACAGGAATCAGGAACACACTCACAGAACATTGTAGACCAAATAGCAATTAGCCAGTGCAGAAGCTATGTTTAAATAGGCCGTTTCGCACCAGTATGGTGACAGATGTACGCTCGCTAATGCACGTTTGTTTGGCCCGTTCTCGACTGGCGCATGTGCATATGTGGGCGCCTAGAAACTGTATTTGCACTATGATCCTTTCCTGGCAACTTCTTTTAATACAAGAAAGTGGTTTGCTAGCTTCAGAAATTGCATGTATAAGTTTATGATCCACCAGAACACCTAGATCCTTGTCCACCATTCTCCTCCTAGAATGTATTTTCCCACACATTGGCTTGATTAGCTGTTTTTTTAATGCATTTTGCAGTCATTGTCAATTTGGCACCAAAGTATTGTAACTATTGCCATGTTGTTGCCTGCAAATTGGAACTTTTGCTTGTTTGTTGCCCACATGTCCAAATTAGAAGTTTGTTGTGTGCATGTTGTAAAGATTGCCTGTGTATTGCCCACACATTGGCATTTGTAACCTGCATATTTAAGTGATTACCTGTTTGTTTCCCATGTATTATCAGGGTTTGGTATTTGCACCTATGTAATACCCAATGAGAGCTGTTTGTTTAGAGGATCAAATAACTATAAGTTAATTCCCTACAGGCATGCCCCTATTAAACTATACAGCATTTAGCCTTTAAAGGGGTTTTAAAGGTTCAGGGTTTTTCACCTTTATGCATTCTATGCATGAAGGTAAAACTCCTTCTCTGAGCAGCATCCCCCCCCCAACACCCCATAATACTTACCTGAGCCCCAACTCGATCCAGCGTTGCCTCAAATTTCTGGTGACACAGCTACAGAGCCAATCAGGAGAGAGAGGGGCAGGGCCTAGCCAAGTCTATGTGTGTGAATGGACACGCAGAGCCTACACTCAGCAGGAGGCAGGGGCCAGGAGCGCCAGGGAGGGACCTGAGAAGAGGAGGATCAGGGCTGCTCTGTGCAAAACCGCTGCACAGAGCAGGTAAGTATAACATGTTAGTTATTTTTTTTTATTAAAGAGACTCTAATATCACGTTAATATTGAGCGCTGGAGACAAGAATATTGGGGAGTAATATACATGCTGGAGTGGACTGCGTTTGTCTGGGGATAGATGTCATTGCTGACAAGAATTTTGAATATAAGCTGATGATAGGGATACTGAGAAATGAGATGTGTGTACTGATGTTCAAATATCTGAGGAGAGATGCATGTGATGGGGGTGGGATTTCACTGGTGAAGCAAACTTTGCTTAGCTTAAATTTACTGTACCACTGGAGAGAAATCCAGCAGGAAAAGAGAAATTTGCATTAAAAAAAACCTATTCCAACCCAATATATGGTACTTACAAACACACCCACATGCTCACGCACACTAACTTTGTTACTACATCTGAAGTAATTTTAACTGGAAAATCCCTTTAATTAAAATATAATGTTAACAGAAGCCCACTGCATGACTAAGGGAAATGTTCTGGATGTCTCAAGTTAGGAAAAATCAGACACCTTATAACTTCCAGATCTTAAAATAAACATGTTTTCCTATTAAGGTTTCTGCTAATTATGTAGCTTGCCTGAACTGATGGCACTGCCATATTACTGTAGCCAGCAATGACAGATGACAGCAGCTGACTAATAACAAAAAATGTACTGATAATTGAAAACTGATGACTTTATTAGGTTATTTTACATTTTTTTCAACTAAAATGCCATATGAGTATGTTTTAATTGGATGGCAATATTGTGTGGGTACATTTTGTTGCTACTCTGCTAATTTATAAGCAGACTCCAGCATATTAGGATAATGATACCAAGTTATATTCAGAAAAACCTCATCAAGAAATACATACATAACAACAGAGGTTTAATCAAGTAACATGCATTTCCTTTTAGATGTTACAGTTCTGATTTTTACAGAATATCAATCATGAAATCACATTTATAGTTTCATGTACTTCAACTTTATATGCATTCAAGCATGATGTAGGGCATGTGAAACCAAATAAAATTGTCCGGTTTACTCTTCTTAAAAGGATTATTGATTTAAAATCTCTTCCTGTAGGCTTTTATTTTACCTCTATAAAGCTGTATTTCAACCCTTCTTGAGGAAAATTAAACTGTTTGGTTTTAACGTTCAATTTAGTCAATATTTAACTCATGCGTCAGATATGATTTAAAACTAAATACAGCGGACAATATTGTCATGTTAATTAGTGGTAAAAAAACATTAAAATGTGTGATCATATAATGGTTTATTTCTGGTTCATTAATTTTCATTTGTGGGTTGTCAAGGTTCTTTATAGCATGCCGTGTTACGACATGTACACGTGTTCTGATCTGATCATATCAAAATGATATGTATTAAGATGCAGCATATTGCCCAACATATTTCAGTTTATGAAATTTGATTGCCATAATATAATATACTAGTTAAACTAAGTTATAGAATGTCATTAATGCTTTAAAAAATATTAAAAAGCATTTATGTAGATAAAAAAAAAATTATATAAGATGGGTATGGCGCTGTCTCACAATATAAATGCTAAAAAATCAGAAATCGTGCCCATCAAAAAGGGGGTTTTATGTATGTGTAACTTCCCTTAGGTGAATAAGCCCCTCTTGGGGAATGCACCTGTATTAGTTATATATATCCAGCAATGAAGATGAATTATTCTATTTCTAATTTATTGTGTCCGAGAACATCAAATAACATGAATTTTGCTGTGAACAACATGCATTTGTCCAGTTTGGATTTAAATAGGTAGGCAGCGCATCTAGACACCAATCCCAGTGTAGAAATATGTAAAGAAACTGTGATTAAGCATAAACCAATAATTCAAAAATATATATATAACCAAATGTCCCATAGGGAACACATATAGTGTTCAGATGCACTAACCGCTTGCACAACCAAAATGCAAAAACGAACAAAGTGCTTGACAAATGTCCAAGTGCTTAAAAATAATCAAAAAGTGCTGTCCATACAGAGTGCAAATATAATCAATATGCTGGATGATCACACCCACTGGCATGAATGCAGTCACTACAACAAATTGGAGTGGTGCTCCTGGAGAGTGAATACTCCTAAATTATTTATAAAGTGACTAGGTGCAACAAAAAGTGCTCTTGAGTGCTGTTACTGCTAATCCACACGTGCCATGCAATCAGTGCCGGACCCCCTCTGTGGCCCCACTCACCAGAGGTCATTGACCATCTGCTTTGCAGTCAGTGGTCAAGACAAGCTTTTGTCAGTGGGGGGAGCAGGTTCCCGAATGCTGACGGTGATTTGCAGATCAAACTCTTCAGCTAATGTGATGTAGGCGGTATCTATGTGGCTCGGAGAATAAAGGGAGACCTCATGTGTAGAACGTAATCAACATGACATTTTAATGCGCAAGTGGAATACTACTTACAAGATAAATTCTTAAAAAAGCCTGTGGTTTGTCCAGTTTATTCGTGCATTAGTGCTAATGTGTCACCAAGAGTGTGTTCGAGTTACCATTTTGAGTTTCTCTCTTTATATGTGGAACGCCTGGAGTACTACTAAGTGAATTGGGGGGGATACCCTCGGAACGGGAGAGTATCACGTGAGTGAGGGGGTCACTGTGGGGTGCATGTGCACTCACCTCCTACTCCCTAGGACTCACACTCTTGGTGACACATTAGCACTAATGCACGAATAAACTGGACAAACGCATGTTGTTCACAGCAAAATTCATGTTATTTGATGTTCTCGGACACAATAAATTAGAAATAGAATAATTCATCTTCATTGCTGTATATATATAACTAATACAGGTGCATTCCCCAAGAGGGGCTTATTCACCTAAGGGAAGTTACACATACATAAAACCCCCTTTTTGATGGGCACGATTTCTGATTTTTTTAGCATTTATATTGTGAGACAGCGCCATACCCATCTTATATATATTTTTTTTTTATCTAAATTTGAAGACACCTTTTAGGTGTTCTTTCCATGGGGGCAGCAGTCTAATTTGGATACACAGTTTTTATAGGGTATTTTTAGATTGATTTTAGATTTGACTTGATATATACACATCTTTTTACACCCTTTACATATTTATATATATATTATATTTTATCTTTGCACGATTGCACATATCCCTTCTCCATCCATTTAATTTACCAAGACAGCGCCACGCCACTTCTCTTTGGATATTTACACAAAAACATTTATGTGTTTGCTCAAATTGCCAATACTACCAAAGGACCAAGCTTTTTTAATAAAATATAAACCTATTTTATTTTCTGGCATTATATAAATGATAAATTAAAGGGTTGAGTGAAACCTGTAAGGAATGTAATATGGATGCTATCACTGTTGATTTTCTAAAATGAAACCGTCTAAGGAGACATAAATTACCTTCTGAATAGGCCTAGTTTTCATCCTTGCATTTTTCCTCTGCACCTGGCTTCAATGTTAGCTACATTTTCATAGTTTCTTACACCCTTACCTTCTAGAAAGACCTTGAATCTTAACATTGGAAAAGGTATGATCCTGTTCAGTAGTTAAATGCTTATTCAATGCTTATAGAAGACATAATAGGAAGGCTCCACTGCACAGAATCATGAAATATGATGATTATGCCCCCCCAGCATTCCTGCCAGAAGCATTTTTAATCGTGCTGCACGGTATTTAATAAAACTCAAAATACGCTAGAGCAAGTGGGTGTTCTGACTTCAGAACAGGTGCTTTGTTTGTGAATTGTATTAACAGTGTACAGTTTACTTTTCAGCTTTTAGTCTAATAACAGAAATTGCTGCAGCAAGTTCTTGAGAAATAGATATATAAAGTAGAAACATTTAAAAAAAATGATTTTTTTGGGTGAGTTCCAATAATTTTTAATATAACAGAACAAGCATTATGTGGTAAATAATTAGTAAGCCAATTTGTTGGAATTTAGAAGAAGGATGTGCAGTGTAAGTGCATGAGGTTTCTTTTTTTTAAACTCAAATCTAATCTCTTTCTTTAAAATCCAGTAGAAAACTTTGCAACATGACCTGCACTTGAGACCGAGTAGCTCCTAGAGGCAACTGCATGATCACCTTCTGATTCAAAAGATCTTCATACAACTAGCTGGACATTTTTTTTTTTAATATGATTTTATTAGACATTTTGGATAGATTACAAAATGTTTCCAATGCAGCTTACAAAGTCGATCTACAGCCATAAGGCTGATGCAGTAAGTTTTTGGAAAGTACCAATAATACTAACATAACATACATGGAGGATATCCATACAGATTGCTAGCTGGACATTAAAGAGTAGCTATACTATTGCTGAGAAAAAAAACAATCCCTTATGAGTGATCAATGTACTGTAAATTGCAAAGATTAAAAAAAACTTTGTTGCAGAGTCCTACCTATTTCTGCTCTGAGGGATTGGCTCTTTGTTAGATCATGTCTTGTGCAGGACTGATTCTAAATGGAAATTACATTTTTATTTTTGAACAGCTCATGCAATTGCAGGGCAGGGAAGAATGGCATGGTCTGCATTCCTTTAGAAGTGATTAACCCCTTAAGAGCATCCAGGACTTGCCCAAGACATTGTGCTGCCTGGGTCCAAGAATGAAATGCTGCCCCCTCCCACCCCCCAAATAAATAACGCCCATCCAGCAAAAAGACATTTCCATAAAGCAAGGAGACATTTCCATAAAGCGAAGAGACATCCCCTAAGAGTGTCATCCTTGCATCATGCTCTGATCCACTCCCCAGCCGCATCCTGAAAGTTCTACTGCTGGGGAGCAGAGCAGGGCAGGCGGGGCAGGGTGGGAATGTAGAGCGGAGTGGAGCATGATGCAAGGAAGTGCGCCCCTGGTGCTGCCCCTTTTAATGTGGCGTCTTGGTCCCATAGAACCACCAGGACCCATGGTAGGGCCGGCTCTGAGAGCATCTCACCAAAGCTGAATTTTTTTTGCAGAGACTGCCTAACATCGGATTTGTATCTTAGAGAAGACTTCTGGAATAATCAGTGAACCAATCACACAAACAGGAATTACATCTCTGTTGGTGTTCTGTACACCAACTGTGTATGAAACACCTCCAAGTTGCCATATTGCAATTTTACAGAAAATTATAGTGACAGTGACAATAACAATAAATTACAATATGACTTGTGTCACAATTTTATATGCTTTTTAACCACTTGATACCCATGCTATAGCCAAAAGATGGCTACAGCATGGGATTAAATTGCCAGGAGGGTGTACATGGATGCCCTCTCGTGCTTGCACTGCCACCTATCAGTGCAACCTATCAGTGCCCATCAGTGCTGCCTTATCAGTGACTATCAGTGCAGCCTATCAGTGCCCATCAGGGCAGCCTCATCAGCACACATGAATGAAGGAGAAAAATCACCTGTTTGCAAAATTTTATAACACACTATGAAAAAGTTGTTTTTTTTTCAAAATGTTTTTGTTTGTTTAGCAAAAAATAAAAAAGCCAGTGGTGATTTAAGTACCGCCAAAAAAGCTCTATTTATGTGAAAAAAATGATAAAAATTTAATGTGGGTACAGTGACAGCACAATTGTCAATCAAAGTGCGACAGCGTTGAAAGTTGAAAATTGGTCTGGGCAGGAAGGGGGTATAAGTGCCCAGTAAGCAAGTGGTTAATGCTGTTTTTTTTTTTGCATTTTAACCCTGCATTAAAGTGAAACCAAATAGATAAGTGTTAATTGCCATAATTCATTCACATAAATCATACATATTGTGCTACTGTATTTAAAAAAAAAAAAAATCCTTTAATTAGCTTATGATTTCAAAACACTGCTCGGCGCTCATGTTACCTCTCTCCTCCTTTCCTTCCCTCCCCCAACTGATGTCAGTGGGGTATTATTAGCCCCTCCCACTGTAGCTGTCAGATCAAGAGAGGGGAGAGGCGGATGTTCATGTGAGCTCCTGAGAAGCGCTCTGAAATAAGGTATGGAACTGATTTTTTTTTTTTTTATAAACCACAGACACTCGGGCACATTGTATTATAAAACAGAAAGGATTGTATGAAGACAAGACAGTGGCTTAACTACCACTTTAAGCCCCCAGTAAATATATATTTATGAATGTAGTAAGCATGAGCATAAACAAAAAACAAATAAAGAATTAAGTTGCATCCATACCCACAACCATAAAGCTTTATTATAATTATAATTGTACACATATATATATATATATATATATATATATATATATATATATATATGTATATATATAATGAAAAATAAAACACATCTTTATTATGCAAGATTATTTTTGGTAAGGCACAGAAACATTATGTCAACACATTCATTGTCCTTTCTCATCTTGCCAAGACATCTAGCTTAATTGCCTCAGTCATCTGTTCAGCATGTCATATCATATTCTCATAATAGTGACCCCATGATAATTCTTAACAGGCTGTTTGTTAATTATAGATATAAAACAAATGCTTCCATTGCTGGAGCACATGGAAAGAGTGACCACTACAAGTATTAAATAAAGCATGAACATTTAAGCAATAATTTATAAGGAAAAATATTTTAACATGCTATAATCATTAATTCCTACAGTGTCATAGTGGAAGTCAGAACTGTATGTCTGTGAAATATAATGAAAATGTTAAACCCCTAAAGGTTCATGACAGAATGCAATGTGCAACAGAGCATTGAGGTGTATTGTGTTAAGCATGCCTATTAACCACTTCAATACCGGACGTTTAAACCCCCTTCCTGCCCAGACCAATTTTCAGCTTTCAGCGCTCTCACACTTTGAATCTCAATTACTCTCTCATGTTACACTGTACCCAAACAAAATTTTTATCATTTTTTTTCTCACAAATAGAGCTTTCTTTTGGTGATATTTAATCGCCGCTGGGCTTTTTATTTTTTGCAATATAAGCAAAAAAAGAGTGAAAATTTTGACAAAAAACACTTTTTTTTAGTTTCTATAACATATATAACAATTTTGCACAAAAAATTTTTCTTCATAACTTTGGGCCAAATTTTATACTGCTACCTATCTTTGGTAAAAAATAACCCAAATTAGTGGATATTATTTGGTCTCTGTGAAAGTTATAGAGTCTACAATCTAGGGTGCAAATTATTGAAAATTGATCACACCTGATGTACTGAAGGCCTATCTCATTTTGTGAGACCCTAACAAGCCAGTAAAGTACAAATACCCCCAAATGACCCCTTTTTGGAAAGTCGACATCCCGAGGTATTTAATAAGAGGCATGGTGAATTTTTTGAAGTTGTATTTTTTTCCCACAATTCTTTGTAAAAATGAAGAATTTTTTTTTTATTTACACAAATTGTCACAACAAGTTATTTCTCACACACCGCATATACATACTTGCAATGACACCCCAAAATACATTCTGCTACTCCTCCTGAGTATGGCGATACCACATGTGTCAGACTTTTACACAGTCTGGCCACATACAGAGGCCTAACATTGAAGTAGCACCTTTTGGCGCTCTATGAGCATAAATTACACATCTCATTTCTCAACCACCTATTACAATTTTGAAGGCCCTGGAGCACCAGGACAATGGAATTGCACACAAAATTACCCCATTTTGGAAAGCTAATACCCCAACGTATAATCTATGAGGCATAATGAGTCTTTTGAACGGTTCATTTTTTTCCAGAAGTTTTTGGAAAATGTGGGAAAAAAATGAAAACGCATTTTTTTTACACAAAGTTGTCCATATATAAGATATTTCCAACACATAGCATGTACATAGCTAAAATGACACCCCAAAATATATTCTGTTACTCCTCCTGAGTATGGCGATACCACATGTGTGAGACTTTTACACAGCCTAGCCACATACCGAGGCTTAACATTGCAGTAGCACCTTTAGGCGTTCTACGAGCATAAATTACACATCTCATTTCTCAACCACCTATTACCATTATGAAGGCCCTGGAGTACCAGGACAATGGAATTGCCCACAAAATGACCCCATTTTGGAAAGCTAACACCCCAACGTATAATCTATGAGGCATAATGAGTCTTTTGAATGGTTCATTTTTTTCCAGAAGTTTTTGGAAAATGTGGGAAAAAAATGAAAACGCTTTTTTTTTACACAAAGTTGTCCATATATAAGATATTTTGAGCACATAGCATGTACATAGCAAAAATGACACCCCAAAATACATTCTGCTACTCCTCCTGAGTATGGCGATACCACATATGTGAGACTTTTACACAGCCTGGCCACATACCGAGGCTTAACATTGAAGTAGCACCGTTAGGCGTTCTACGAGCATAAATTACACATCTCATTTCTCAACCACCTATTACCATTATGAAGGCCCTGGAGCACCAGGACAATGAAATTGCCCACAAAATGACCCCATTTTGGAAAGCTAACACCCCAAAGTATAATCTATGAGGCATAATGAGTCTTTTGAACGGTTCATTTTTTTCCAGAAGTTTTTGGAAAATGTGGAAAAAAATGAAAACGCATGTTTTTTAAACAAAGTTGTCCATATACAAGATATTTCCAACACATAGCATGTACATAGCTAAAATGACACCCCAAAATACATTCTGCTACTCCTCCTGAGTATGGCAATACCACATGTGTGAGACTTTTACACAGCCTGGCCACATACCGAGGCTTAACATTGCAGTAGCACCTTCAGGCATTCTACGAGCATAAATTACACATCTCATTTCTCAACCACCTATTACCATTATGAAGGCCCTGGAGCACAGGACAATGGAATTGCCCACAAAATGACCCCATTTTGGAAAGCTAACACCCCAACGTATAATCTATGAGGCATAATGTGTCTTTTGAACGGTTCATTTTTTTTCCAGAAGTTTTTGGAAAATGTGGAAAAAAAATGAAAAAGCATTTTTTTTACACAAAGTTTTCCATTTATAAGATATTTCAACACACAGCATGTGCATAGCTAAAATGGCACCCCAAAATACATTCTGCTACTCCTCCTGAGTATGGCAATACCACATGTGTGAGACTTTTACACAGTCTGGCCACATACCGAGGCTTAACATTGAAGTAGTACCTTTAAGCGTTCTACGAGCATAAATTACACATCTCATTTCTCAACCACCTATTACACTTTTGAAGGCCCTGGAGCACCAGGATAATGGAATTGCCCACAAAATGACCCCATTTTGGAAAGCTAACACCCCAACGTATAATCTATGAGGCATAACAAGTCTTTTAAACGTGTCATTTTTTTACAGAAGTTTTTGGAAAAAGTGGAAAAAAAATTAAAACGCATTTTTTTTACACCAAGTTGTCCATTTATAAGATATTTCCAACACATAGCATGTACATAGCAAAAATGACACCCCAAAATACATTCTGCTACTCCTGCTGAGTATGGCGATACCACATGTGTGAGACTTTTACACAGTCTGGTCACATACCGAGGCTTATCATTGAAGTAGCACCGTTAGGCGTTCTACGAGCATAAATTACACATCTCATTTCTCAACCACCTATTACACTTTTGAAGGTCCTGGAGCACCAGGACAATGGAATTGCCCACAAAATGACCCCATTTTGGAAAGCTAACACCCCAATGTATAATCTATGAGGCATAATGAGTCTTTTGAACATGTCATTTTTTTTCAGAAGTTTTTGGAAAATGTGGAAAAAAATGAAAACACTTTTTTTTACACAAAGTTGTCCATTTATATGATATTTCCAACACATAGCATGTACATAGCAAACATGACACCCCAAAATATATTCTGCTACTCCTCCTGAGTATGGCGATACCACATGTGTGAGACTTTTACACTGTTCTAGGGACATAAATCACACACATAAATTCCTGCCAACCTATCAAATTGTTGAAGGCCCTTCATATTTCTAGCACATAGCATGTACAGTACATACAAATTACAAACCAAAATACATTCTGTTGAGCAAAGGATAAGAAAAGATTACCTGCAGTTTTAGTAGTGCAGTGGTCTACAGAGGACAGCATCGGTCCAGGCAGCAGACAGGAGCGTGGACAAGCACAGCAAAACAGGCAGCCTCAGGAATATGGTCTATAGTAGCCAGTAGAGATATTGGCAGCACAGTCAAAGCATTGGTCCAGGTAGCAGGCAGGGATGTGGTCAGCAGCAGCAAAATGTTCGTCCATGCAGCAGGCAGGAATACTTAAGAAAGAACTGGCTCCGGGATTTGAACTACCAGGACGGACGACGGACCTGTCTATGAAACCGACATGACTGTTATAGAGACGGACGTGACTGGGTCCTGAAAAATACCTGGTACACGGACGACGGACCTGGTTTACGAAAACCGACATGAGACGGACGACGGACACGATACCTGTCATAAGGACGGACGACGTACCTGCTTGTAAAACGACGACGACTGGTGTAGGGACGGACGATGGACCTGGTTACGAAACTGACACGACGGTTATAGAGATGACCGATGATATCTGGTATAAGGACTCCGACGGACAAAACGACACGAACAGGTGCGAGGACAGACGACGGACCTGGCTACGAC
>BLSH010338710.1:485816-498099 GCA_018402905.1 Glandirana rugosa | reverse complement strand
CGGTTATCAGGCCAGTCATTCGCAAGTGGCTCGGAGGGTGGGTTCCTGCACCAGCATAGGCCAGGTCCAAAATATTCAAGCCAGGGCACAGTTCTGGAGGACGAGGAGGGCCAATGTGGACAAGCTAACCTTTATTAAAATGAATCAGGCATGGATCCCACAAGACTTGTCTGTACCTTGTGCAGAATAAACATTTAGACCAGACTCACACAGCCATTCATATACTTCTTTTTTTGAATAGAAAATACAATACAAAAAAAAACCATGTTGGCTACCTCCTCCTACTCTTCTACCACCGCCACTTCCACCTACACTGCCACGGTCATGGCCTAGTCAACCTCTAGGCTCCTACTCCACATCCACCCCCCTTCCCATTTTTTTATTTGATTTTAATTTATTTTCCCTATCCCCATTTATTTGCAGGGCACTTGCCCTAGTTTGAAGATGATTTTAGAACGGTTATATGGCTTCTACCGTTAATCAATACTTTTCAGACACAGTTTGAAGATGATCCACATTCACCTCCATTTTTGCATTTTTTATGTTTTTATTTTTTTTTAAATATTTAAAGTTATTTCCCATTTTTTTGTAGGGCACTTGCCCTATCCTTACCCCCATTTTACTTCCTTTTGCAGCCCTCTAGGGCTTTCCAGGACTTTGTTACAGCCATTTTTGTGCCTAAAAGTTCGGGTCCCCATTGATTTCAATGGGGTTCGGTGTCCGTGCGATCGTTCAGGTTCGGTACGGACCCGGACTTTGTCCCAAAGTTCGGCCGGACCAGCAGAACCCGAACTTCCAGAGGTTCGCTCAACTCTACACGTTACCTGTGAACTGTTTACATTTATGACCGGCTGTGATTGGACACAGCCGGTCATGTGGTAAAGAGCCATTTCATTGGCTTATTCACCCTGATCGGGAACGAGCTGTGTCCAAGGGACAAGCCTCATCCCCGATCGCCGCGCTGCATGTCCCCGGGGACGCGCACGAGCCTCGGCCATGTGGATCAACAAAGCAGCCGGCTGTGATTGGACACAGCCGGTCACGTGTTAAAGAGCCAAATGTATTGGCTCTTTACCACGATCGGGGGAGACACGACCCCCCGGCACAGTAAGCGGCGAGAAGCGGCGGACGTCAGATGACGTCCGCCTGGATCGAGGAGCAGTTCCTGCCGATGTCATTTTACTATGACTCGGTAGGGAACTGGTTAAAATGAGTGGGCTGTAGTGCATGGTAATACATACAGTTATAGGTACTGCTGTATTTTTGCAGTGCAATGCAGCCTCAGGATTTCACATATGTGCGTCCGCAGTTCCCAGCATGGGGTCCAGTGTATTCCTGTTCACCGTTCAATCTGAATTTTTGCCTGAATTTGCACCTGAACCGAAAACACCCAAACACCCACAGGACCCTTTTGGAATGCGGACTGCGGATGCCCTGGACCTGTGTGAACCGACTTCATTGAGAGTCGGTTGCACTCGCATGTCATGTGAATTGGATGCGGTAAAACCTGCATCCAATTTGCACAAATGCGAACCCAGCCTCACTCAATGCATGCCATTCAATGTGGTTTACTGCGATGCATTGTAACACAGTTGCTTTTTGTAGAAACATACCAAATACCACAGCACCGTTTAAGGCCGACTCCTTTTGTGCTGCACAGACAACCCAAGTGCTGACTCCTGTAGCCCATCTCCACTCACCATCCAAAAATTAAAAATATTAGAGTCAAACTCCATTTTTAGCTCATCTTGCTGTATTTATTAAAAAAATCAACAAAAAAATCTGGTATGCAATGATTATTTAATAAATAAAGCAAGTGGAGCTAACATTGGAGTACAAAAGGTTTTTCTAGGAGGTCAAGGGGAATGGGGGGAAGGATTAAATAGGTAAGAGAAGTGGGTATTTTGTTTCCCTCTTTCTGCAGTTATCTGTGGTGAGTGGGGATTTTTCAATATGGCCGCAATGGCCTCACGTCTTGTGCGGTCCGGCGGAGCTTTGTTTGCCCTGACTTTGTTGACTGCATCTCAATGACACATGGATTTTCCAATATGGCTGCGACAGTCACGCGCGTGCGCATTATCGCCCGCCTTTGACTGACAGATCTCGTAATGTAATGTAACCGCGATTGGTCAACTCTATACTCCGCTGAGACTGGATTGCCGGGTTTGCAATGGCATCCAATAAGTGCCCGCGGACCGAGCAGTGACGTCAGATGCTGCTCGGTCTGGGGGGGTATTTAAATCCCTTGTTATCCAGCTCAGTAGCACGGCTGCGGATTCTGATGGATGGACACCCTTTTGCTGTTTAATAACAAGGTAAAACAATACTTAATCTTTTAAATTGAAAGGCTAAATGTTTGTATATCAATGAAAAAAGGCCAAATAGACGCCCTATGCTAATCCCACCTTATGCCAATTGCTCTAGTTCATGCTTTTCATCCTGCTGCGGATACCATAACTTGTGGTGACATACAGGAATTAACATGGGATAGAAGGCACAATATCCCCATCCTCCAGTCTCTACTTACAACACGATAAGAGAGGTGAGGTTGATGTAAACAAAAGTGATAATCTGAGATACTAGTTGAATTTATGGGCTTATGAGAACTATGTATGTCAGCCTTTGTTCTTAGAGGAACAATTATAAAAGGGGACATACATTTGATGATTCTATCAGGTAGGTGTTGGCTCTATTTGATATCTATAAAATCTTAATAATCTAACAATGATTCAAATATATTCACTGCTTATTTAATCTTCTAAAATTCAATAAAATTTAATAATATTTACAACATTTTTAAACATTTATTCAAACATAAATAAATAATTACTTTGTTTCCATCAGTGGTTGTACCCCTCCTGTATTTGCCATATGCACCTGGGTCTCCTGTCCGTGTTTGTGTCCAATAGCCCCTGTTTTCCACTATTTCTGTGAACGTGAGGTGAGGTTGGGATTTTACTTGATGAACAATGTCAGATATTTGCCTGTATGCATTGATTGTGATTGATAATGCTCTCCCATGGGTATATATAGCACAATACTTGGGAGAATTTTGTATGCTAATATCTTCCATTTATGGTGTCTTACTCATTCACTCTAGTGAATATCAATCATACGTTGTCAGAAGCTCCTGAAGAAGACGAAATGGTGAAACATGTAGAGCACACACCATAAAAAATGTATGATTTACAGATTCATTATTTTTAATTACTTACCTTTTGTGTTATGTGCTTTTATACAAAGTTCCAATAAAATATTTTTAATGTATTAATTCTACACATGTTTATTGGCCCCCTGAAATCCCACCATTGGTTTTCCAACCCTTACAACTGCTTTTTTTTAGCATTAGGGTTTCACTGAAAATAAATGGTACTGCAAAGCGCTAACACATGCGCATTGCATTACTGTGCATTGAGGTAACACAATTGTTTTACCGTGCATTGTTGCAATGATGTAGAGTGAACAAGTCCTAAGTTCTAGGCAACTTATTGAATAAGTATATTCAGTTGATATATTTGTATGAATGTTTGTAAAAAAAAGGAGGGAGAACAGTGAATGTTTAGAGACTAGAGCAGCTAGCACAAAAAAGATAACAAGCCCAATAATCAATAAATCAAAAACAGTGCAGCATTTAAAATAAAGTGTATACGGAAATAATTCATACAAATAGATACATAAGGTGCATGAAAAGAGTTCATAGAACTACACACTCAAAATGTATAACCCTTATTGGCGACCTCATACAAATATGTAGCCCCACTAGACTGGGATTTTTTTCTGTGGGGCCGCATATTTATGTACCTCCCTTTCTCACGAGAGCCCTGGGCCCTGTACTGTATGCCCAGATGAGGTTCTGGATTTTGGGGGGGGACCCCATACCCTTTGTTTATTTTGGCATGGGGTTCCCCTTAAAATCCATACCACACCCAAAGGGCTTGGTATGGACTGGGGTGGGACCCCGCACCATTTTTTGTTTTAAAACAACACTTTTTTTATTCAGCTGTCAGCAGGGAAACCCATTGACAGCTGATGACTCATCAGTTGTTAAGGATGCTGCAGCTGGCTTCCGGACCCCACTGCTTAACAGCCAGTTTACACTGCACCCTGATTGGGGGTGCAGAATGTTTGGTAAGCAAAAACCCGGTGAACACCCTGCAAATTTGAGTGTTCGGCCCAAACTCATTCTTGGGCTGAACCGTTTGCACAACACTAGCTACCACAGTGATCAGTCACTGTGAAGCCCAACCCCCCCCCCTATTTTCTCTCTCTGTGAATGGAGGAGAGAGATACCTCTCTTCCTTAAAAAAAAGTGTAAAAAATTATAGTAATAATAATAAAAATATAATAAACAAAAACCTAGATTAAAGTGAACGTAAAGTCTCATTTTTCCCCTATAAAAATAACAAATATGTTATACTTACCTCAAATAAAATTCAATACCAGCTGAATATAGCAGCGCTAAAACATCATTTAAAATGATGCTGGCATAAAGGAGCATATAACAGTGGATTAGTGATAATAATTAATAATAAAATTCAGAGTGCAAAAATATCTCTGTATAATCTCCAGGGCTTTATCCACCACCACACCGCGTGAGACTTGGGGCTCTCCCCCTATATAGAGGGACTCACCAGATGATATAAGTTATAACACCCATGATCTTATATCTATAGATCTCTCCAAGGCGCTGTGGTTCACAGGCATAAGCCCTTCGCTCCTCCCTTCCTCCACACACACTGAGCTCTCACACAAACAGCTGAGTCCAAAACTATATCCACAAAATGCATCTGAATAATATGCAAGCAAAAACATATAAACATATAAAGCGCCTCTTAAAGTGATATTAAAGTCTCTTTTTTTTTGTTTAAAGATAACAGACATGTTATACTTACCTGCTCTGTACAGTGGTTTTGCACAGAGCAGGTAAGTATAACATGTTGTCTTATTTTTAAATGAAAAAAGAGACTTTAATATCACTTTAAGAGGCTCTTTGTATGTTTATACGTTTTTGCTTGCATATTATTCAGATGCATTCTGTGGATATAGTTTTGGGTATGTTTTTCATGTGCTTTATATGAATTTTTCCTTACACATTTCAAGTGTGTAGTTCTATAAACTTTTTTCATGTACTGTATATTTTTATATTTTTTTATGTACTTTATGTATTTATTTGTATGTACTCCTTCCTTTTGTACTTTCGTTTAAGCACTACACTGTTTTTGATTTATTGATAATTGAATGTATTCTTGATGATCTGTATGATCAGTGAAGGAACATGTGATTTAGAAAAACACACAATCTTGGTTCAAAGACTGAAAAAATAATTACACACATGTTTGAAGGATTCAATACATTTAAAAGCTAATGATTCACCTGTTTTGTGAATAATTTTGCTTATCGCTAATCATTTATTAAGGATGGTTTTGAAAGTTTCAGATGACTTTCTAATTGATCAAGATCTCAGTATTTAACTTCATCTGATGAACTGAATGTTTTAATGTTATCATCATCAAACTAGAATAGCATATGGAATGAATCAATGCCATATGTACTTTCAGATGCAACCTGCTGTATTTACTTCCGAGAGGAAAAATGGTGCTATGTATTAGTAACTTTGTGACTCAGGTAGCCTTAGCCTTGGTCTTCCCTTATGTAGGGCAAGACAATGCTATCATGGATAATTCAATTCGTTTGTGACTGTAATGAATTTAGAGGGCCAAAAGAGCTTCCTAATTCAGACATTTCTGAACTCCTGATTGGGTCTGGTATAGATATTAAGAGGAACCCGTGCCAATTTTTTTTGGCGTGGGGTCCCCCTAAAATCCATACCAAACCCTTATCTGAACATGCAGACTGGCAGATCAGGAAAGGGGGGATGAGCGAGCACCCCCCCAAACCATGCTAGTCCACATGCCCTCAACATGGGGGTTGATTTGCGGTAGGGGGGCTCCCCCAAAACACATTGTCCTCACATTGATGAGGACAAGGGCTTCTTCCCCACAGCTCTGGCTGGCGATTGTGGGGGTCTGTGGGCAGGGGGCTTATCGGAATCTGGAAGACCCCTTTAACAAAGGGGCCCTTATATCCCACCCCCATGTGAGTATGGGGTACATTGTAATTCACATCAGGTGAAACATACAGTAGTAGCAATAATGCAGATGCTAGTAGCTACTACAGTGCTCCAACATCCACTGAGGAAAAGCTGGAATGTGATTTGACACTACCACTGGTGCCAACATCCCAAAATATATATGCAAAAATACAAACAATCGAGAAATAAAAGTTCTTAGCAATTTTTATTGTTCCCATAAAAACCACATAAAAGAATGGACAATTGTCAAGAATGTTTATACTCTCTTGAACATAAGTAAACAGATGTACATATTCAAATCATCAGTGTTTTGTTGTCATTTGCTGACTCATTTTGAGCGTTCTTTCTTCCTCAGGAAAACACAATGATCAATATCAGTGAGAAATATATGAAATCAGCATATAAGGATTAAGACCAACCCAGTTCTTGCAATCCTATACAAGCCCAACAAGAGAGAAGGGACAAGGATGCACGCAGAGATCCCAGGGCAGCAGAAAAACGTAAACACCATAGAAAGGCAAGGCATGGCCATCCACACCAATCCAACAGGGAAAGTTACTCATTGATTAACTAAGCCTAAAAATTGAAAAAATAATATATACTGTGCATCATTGAAATAAATATGAATACAAATCACAATTTACTTTGTAAATTAAATGGATACAATGTTAATGTTGTGGATTCAGAAAACCTCCCTCTTTTTCTTTTTACTATCTCTCTTTAATTTAGGAATAAAATAGATCACAGTATATTTCACCTGAGAGACGGGATGTCCTTTTTCAATAAAATGTCCTGCTAAAGGTTGTAGTAAATGATTATACCTAAAAGCATATGTATGCTGGGCAGCTCTTAATTTGCTGTGTCATTTCACCCACATAACATAAGCCACATTGGCATTTTTTTACATAGATGATGAACAAACAATTATGATCTTTTTTTTTATTCTAATGCCATAACCCTGATGAGAATGAAAGAATGTTTAACCTGCATTTACAGTATCTCACAAAAGTGAGTACACCCCTAACATTTTTGAAAATATTTTATTATATCTTTTCATGTGACAACACTGAGGAAATGACACTTTGCTACAATGTAAAGTAGTGAATGTACAGCTTGTATACCAGTGTAAATGTGCTGTCCTCTCAAAATAACTCAACAAACAGCCATTAATGTCTAAACCACTGGCAACAAAAAGTGAGTAAACCCCTAAGTGAAAATGTCCAAATTGGGCCTAAAGTGTCAATATATTGCTTGGCCGCCATTATTTTCCAGAACTGTCTTAACCCACTTGGGCATGTTCACCAGAGCTTCATAGGTTGCCACTGGAGTCCTCTACCACTCCTCCATGACGACATCATGGAGCTGGTGGATGTTAGAGAGGATGCCCCACAGATGCTCAATAGGGTTTAGGTCTGGAGACATGCTTGCCCAGTCCATCACATTTACCCTCAGCTTCTTTAGCAAGGCAGTGGTCATCTTGGAGGTGTGTTTGGGGTCATTATCATATTGGAATACTGCCCTGTGGCCCAGTCTCTGAAGGGAGGGGATCATGTTCTACTTCAGCATGCCACAGTACATGTTGGTATACATGGTTCTCTCAATGAATTGTAGCTCCCCAATGCCGGCAGCACTCATGCAGCCTCAGACCATGACACTCCCACCCCCATGCTTGACTGTAGGCAAGACACAATTGTCTTTGTACTCCTCACCTGATTGCCACCACACACGCTTGACACCATCTGAACCGAATACGTTTATCTTGGTCTCATCAGACCACAAGTAATGGTCCCACTAATCCATGTACTTAGTCTGCTTGTCTTCAACAAACTGTTTGTGAGCTTTCTTGTGCATCATCTTTAGAAGAGGCTTCCTTCTGGGATGACAGCCATGCAGACCAATTTCTGGTTCAAAGATTTTATTGGTAAATCAGTAAAAGAATCGAACAGACAAAGATTGGTTCGGCAAGCATGCCTGGTATAGACAGGTTACATATTAAATGCGGTGTCAGAGCATAATGAAGGATCGTTTGCTCGCTTGTGTCTATGGTTACAGTACATCTGTCTTTTGTAGGGCAAGCTAAGTATAATAAGATGGGAAGTCAACCTTAGGCGCTAGTGCCTTGAAGATGAAGGAAGCATGAATGCCAAGGGGAGGTATGAGAAAAAGAGGAAAAGAGAGGAAGGGGGAGAAAGGGTAGGTGTGGGATGGCCGGGAGGGGGAGTTCTACTCGCAGGGGAGGATCGCTTCTGCGGTCCAGGTTCATGTAGAGTCACGTTATGGGAGCAATAGTGTGTTATCAAAGTCTGGGGGTAGGGAATGGTGGACCCAAGGTAACCAAATTCTTTCAAATTTTGAAATGGTGTCCAGAATTGTTGCCTCTACTTTAGAGTGAACCATAAATTTGGTCACTCTGTGTTTCATCTCCATTATTGGAATAGTAGGGGTTTTCCATGCCCTAGCAATCGTCTGCTTAGCCGCTGTTAGTATGTGGAGAACTAGTTTAAATCTTGTTTTAGTGATCTCTGGAGGTTTGAGGTTCAGTAGGGCTAGAGTTGGTGTAGGTTGAATTGTTTGATCTGTTATTTTAGAGATGATATCGAATACTTCATTCCAGAACTGGCCTACGATCGGACAGTCCCACCAAATGTGGAGATGAGTTCCTCTGTCCGCACACCCCCTAAAACATGTCGAAGGATAAGTTGCTTGGTATTTTGCTATACGTGCAGGGACCAGGTACCACCGGAAGAGTACTTTATAATTTGCCTCAGAGGCTATAATGTTTTGAGTGGCAGACTTTGTGTCTTGCCAAATATTAGACCAGTCTTCTGGTTCGAGGTGGATATTTAGATCCTGTTCCCATTTGGAGACATATGAGAGAGAGGTGTGCGGAAGGGAACCCTGTAGGATTTGATACAATTGGGAGATTAAACCACGCATATGGGGGTCTCGGTCGCAGGCCTGCTCGAATGTCGTTTTCTGGGGTATGGAAGAGTCTGAATGTACGTGGGGGGAGAAAAAGTGCTTGAGCTGTAGATAACGGAACAGTTCTGAGGGTGGGAGATTGTGTTTTTCTGATAGGGTAGCAAATGGAATGAAGTTTCTGCCTATTACAAAAGAGTAGGCTCTAAGGAGGCCTGCCGCTACCCATCGGTGGAATAGAGGTGGTGAGGTCCAAGCAGGTGGAAATGAGGGGTTGCGGGCGTAGGAGAGAAGTGGGTTGTGAGGGGATTGAAGCTTATATTTAAATTTAAGTGTGTTCCAGATACGAAGGGAGTGTTGTGTAATTGGATTGCTTATATGTTTATGATCTTTCGGTTGTAACCATAGTAGGTTTGCCACGGACAAGGGGTCACAGTCTATAGATTCCAGGGTCACCCAAAGAGGAATTTCTTTGGTTGCGTGGTATTTGGTCAAGGGGGACAGCTGGGCTGCTTGGTAGTATTTTAGAAAATTTGGTAGACCCAACCCACCTTGCGATTTGTGCAGATAAAGTATTGAGCTAGGGACACGTGGTCTTTTTTTCCCCCAGACGAAAGTAAGAACTTTGCGTTGTAAGATACGAATGAAATATGAGGGAACTGGTATAGGTAGCGTCCTAAAGAGGTACAGGATTTTGGGTAATATGACCATTTTCACTGCTGAGATACGCCCCAACCAGGAGAGCGAAAGGGTTTGCCAGGAGGCCATGAGTTTTGTTAAGTGTCGGAGCATAGGAGGGTAATTGGCTTGGAAGAGGTCAAGAGGGTTAGGGGTTAGTTTTACACCTAAATATTTTAACCCGTCTAGCGTCCAAGAGAACGGGAGTACCGACTGTAGATGCGAGTGCATGGGCGGGGGTATGGAGATATTGAGGGTTTTGGACTTCTGAGGATTAACCATGCAGACCAATTTCATGCAGTGTGCCGCGTATAGTCTTAGCATTGACAGGCTGACCCCCACCCCTTCAACCTCTGTAGCAATGCAGGCAGCTCTTGTATGTCTATTTCCCAAAGACAGCCTCTGGATATGATGCTGAGCATGTGCACTCATATTCTTTGGTTGACAATGGAGAGGCCTGTTCTGAGAGGAACCTGTACTGTTACACCGCTGTATGGTCTTGGCCACCGTGCTGCAGCTCAGTTTCAGGGTCTATGTGGAGCAACAATTATTTTTGAATTCTGTTGAACTTCAAGTGACAAGTATGAGAGAGTGAGAGTAGTAACACCAAATTTAACACACCTGCTTCCTATTCACACTTGAGACCTTGTAACACTAACATGTCACATGACACTGGGAAAGGAAAAATGGCTAATTGGGCCCAATTTGGACATTTTTACTGAGGAGTGTACTCACATTTGTTGCCAGTGGTTTAGACATTAATGGCTGTGTGTTGAGTTATTTTGAGGGGACAGTAAATTTACACTGTTATACAAGCTGTACACTCATTACTTTACACTGTAGCAAAGTGTAATTTCTTCAGTGTTGTCACATGAAAAGATATAATAAAATATTTACGAAAATGTGAGGGTGTACTCACTTTTGTGAGATACTGTATATACTCTCAGTCAGTGCAGGCAGTGTATTAATATATATATATATATATATATATATATATATATACAGTTCCTTGAAAAAGTATTCATACCCCTTGACATTTTCCACTATTTGTCATGTTACAACCAAAAACGTAAATGTATTTTATTGGGATTTTATTTGATAGACCAACACAAAATGGCACATAATTGTAAAGTGGAAGGTAAACGATAAATGGTTTTCCACATTTTTTACAAACAAATATCTGAAAAGTGTGATGTGCATTTGTATTCAGCCCTTTTACCCTGATACCCCTAACTAAAATCTAGTGGAACCAATTGCCTAATTAGGTTACCTAATTAGTACATAGAGTCTATCTGTGTGTAATTTAATCTCAGTATAAATACAGCTGTTCTGTGAAGCCCCCAGAGGTTTGTTAGAAAACCGTAGTGAACAAACAACATCATGAAGGCCAAGGAACACACCAGACAGGTCAGGGATAAACTTTTCGAGAAGTTTAAAGCAGGTTTAGGTTATAAAAATATATATCAAGCTTTGAACATCTCACGGAGCACTGCTCAATCCATCATCCGAAAATGGAAAGAGTATGGCACAACTGCATACAGACCAAGACATGGCCGTCCACCTATACTGACAGGTCGGGCAAGGAGAGCATTAATCAGAGAAGCAGCCAAGAGGCCCATGGCAACTCTGGAGATGATCCAGATCGGCAGAGATCCACAGCTCAGGTGGGAGAATCTGTCCACAGGACAACTATTATCCGTGCACAACATAAATCTGGCCTTTATAGAAGAGTGGCAAGAAGAAAGCCATAAGATGTCCCATTTGCAGTTTGCGAGAAGCCATGTGGGAGACACAGCAAAATGTGTGGAAGAAGGTTCTCTGTTCAGATGAGACTAAAATTTAACTTTTTGGCCTATGTGTGGCAGAAAATTAACACTGCACATCACCTTGAACACATCATCCCCACCATGAAACATGGTGGTGGCAGCATCATGTTGTGGGGATGCTTTTCTTCAGCAGGGACAGGGAAGCTGGTCAGAGTTGATAGGAAGATGGATGGAGCCAAATACAGGGCAATCTTAGAAGAAAACCTGTTAGAGTCTGCAAAAGACTTGAGCCTGGAGGGGTGGTTCACCTTCCAGCTGGACAACGACCCGAAACATACAGCCAGAGCTACAATGGAATGGTTTAGATCAAAGCATATTCATGTGTTAGAATGGCCCAGTCAAAGTCCAGACCTAAATCCAATTGAGAATCTGTGGCAAGACTTGAAAATTGCTGTTCACAGACGCTCTCCATCCAATCTGACAGAGCTTGGCTATTTTGCAAAGAAGAATGGGCAAAAATGTCCCTCTAGATGTGCAAAGCTGGAAGAGACATCCCCAAAAAGACTAGCAGCTGTAATTGCAGTGAAAGGTGGTTCTACAAAGTATTGACTCAGGGGGGCTGAATACAAATGCATGCCACCATTTTCACATATTTATTTGTAAAAATATTGGAATAACATTTATCATTTTCCTTTCACTTCACAATTATGTTCTACTTTGTGTTGGTCTATTACATAAAATCCCAATAAAATATATTTATGTTCTTGGTTGCAACTTGTTCAGAACGGTGTCTAAGAGTTAACCTAAATCCAGACCTGAAACTGACCCG
>BLSH010338710.1:462130-485534 GCA_018402905.1 Glandirana rugosa | reverse complement strand
TGTGATATTTGAGGCACTGTACATATATATATATATATATATATATATATATATATATATATATATATATATTTATGGTCGTGGCCCTCTGACCGAAGATAGATGTGGGTCACATAAACACGCAACAAGACTTACAACATAAATAGACCTGAGGTGTGCCTTGGTCATCTGGTCGGTATGCCAAGAGAAGGGGGCAAAAATATGCTGTTTAGGGAAGTAGTCCTTAATTGGTACAATGATCGATGAGCAAGCTTGGCGAAGGCTTGTGCCATCTCCAACTGAGGCTTTGGAATGTATCTAGCCAAGCAGCTGGACTACAATCTGCCTAATTAATTGATCACATGGTCTGATACTGCATGCTGAGATGCTGCTGAAGCTGTTTGTGATCTGGAAGGAATGACTGGAGTACCGGCAGGGGTCGAGGCCAAAGTTGGACAGTGATTCTGACGTGCCTGATGAATTGGTTGCCACTTGATGGGCTGATAGGGAAAGGCAATAATGGGCTAGAGTTGGAGAGACTGGGTAGGCGAGTCGGTAGCTAGTCAAGGCAACTGGGCACCAGGAGTTTATAGCCCGGAAGAGGCTGATGTCGACCCTGGGTCTGGTCTGATCTGATGGGTTTGGAGACTTCTAGGTGATGGACGTAATAGTTTGGAAACTAGTTAAGTGGCGTTTGTATGATACCTGGCTGCTAGCGCCGCTGACGGTGAATTTGTTGGGCCGCAAAAAGAAACATAGTAGGATAGGTAGATGGCCGCTTGAATAACTAGACTGGGCTGAACCTCGAACACGGATTGTGCGAGACATGTCTCTAAAGATGGTGCTCGTAATGGGCAAGCGTTTGCCCTTAGCCGTTTCAATCCATGGTTAGGTTAGCTCCAGGATACTACTAAAAAATGAGCCAAAATTGAAATGTGATCACACATCCGCTGCGATTTGCTTTGCCTTGGATATGCTTACGGGTATATTGAATGGTGGTTTGAATGGGGAGGGACTTGGCTACCTTTGTTTACGTTTTTGGCCATAGCCTGGTTGTTACTAGGGAAGACCATGGTTTGTCCTGACCAAGTGTGGCCCCAGACCTGAACAGCTGCCACGACTGGGTACAGCTCGAAAAGTCAGGATGACAGAGAACCTGGAATTAACAAGATTTCTGGCGGCCAAGGACCTGCGAACCAGTGATGGGCAGAAAGTAGCAGCAAAGCCTGTAGAAGCTGCAGCATCTGAATACCTGTGGTGATGCAGCTGATGCCGTGGGGATAACCTTAATATGCCGTTAGCAATGTGGGATGAGTTCCGCATAAATTGTAAGTCGGCTATGGCTGCCGGGTCTTACCTAATGATTTGGTCAGCACCTTGTACATGAGTAAGGAAAACTAGGAGCCGTAAAATAAAAGAGTGGCCTCGAGGAATAATACTTATTGTAAAAATTGAGCGTCCCTAGCAAAGTCTGCATCTGTTTCCTAGTACCCCCTGCGAGAGAGTAAAGTCATGAACGACCGACCTGATATGGGCTAGTTCGCCAGGAGGCAAGCTGGCTTGCATGGCGCATGTGTCCAAAGTGACACTAAAGAAGGTGATGGCTTGTGCTGGGCTTCCACTTTGAGCTCGGCTATGGGAACATTGTAGTTGTTGAACACCACTCTCAACCTATCGAGGTTACCGGTGATACGTCTGGTCGCTTGATGAGTAGAAAAATCACCTAGGTAATGGATAACCTTCTGACACTGGGCTCGGTGTGACAGGCTCCCCGAAAAAAGACTGCTTGAACAGCTACGTCGTCTGATGTATATTTCAAGTAAAATTCCTTGGAAGGAATCAGGGAATTCAAGCTCGGAATGTGCAAAGAATGAGGTGCAGAAAAATAACCAAAATTATTGGAGAACTTGCCCTTGACAAGCCCAAAAAGGGCTGAATCTCCAGGGTTTGGAAGGTTACTGGGGGAAAGGGCCGATCACAGATCCTTTGTCTAGTTTGGCCTGTAGCAGGGTATCGATGGCTTGTTTGTCGAGGGTTGCTGACTGGAGGTTTTTTTGCACTTGAGAGTGGAGAGAGGTAGAGTGATGAAGCCGGTGTGGAATCCTGAGGTGGCGGGGGGTTGAAGGGGCAACTTGTGGCCACATTTGTGCACCCGTTTGCAGTGTGGCCAATTGGCTGACAGACAGCACAGAGCAGGGAGCGTAGGCCAGCGAAGTAGCGAAAAGAGTTCAGTGTCGGTGACACTCAAGTCGGTCTTGAGAAAAAACAAGAGGGTATGTGTTAAAAGGGGGTGTGGAAGAGGGGAAAAGGACGGAGTAGGATACAGAAATTCAAGAATGAGGAAAGAGGTACAGGAATGAAATGACATGCATAGATAGAGCCGAAGGTGTTCTACGGTCATAGAACAGTGTATAGTGGAAATTTAGAAAACTCAAGAAAGTGCGTGGCCCCCGAGGTGAGCCAGGAGGTGACTGGCCAGGTAACCGATAGCTCGGAGGCCTATCTGTGCTGGGCACAAATATGTGGACTAGAGCCCCAGGGCATGCTGGGGCAAGCAGCTGGAGTCTGGTACAGCCTATGTAGGAATGTTTCGGTCTGTAGATTTATGACGCATGCTCGGTCTGCTTAACTGTACTGTCAGCAAGTTGATGTTCAGCGACCTTGTCTGTAAGGTGGAGAGTCGGTCTCCGAAAAGAGAGTGTAATGCATAGACATATGTGACAGTAACTAACGCCCAACCTTAGTATGACAAATGGTGTATGTAAAATCAAAGATTTAGTGACAGAGTGCTGCAGAATGTGACAGAAAGGACCCGTGAACTACACCTGACTAACGCTCTATCATTAAGGGCCTGGTATTGTACAAACCTGTAGTAGGAGTGACATGAGTGAAAAAGTTATCTCTCTTTTATTTCCCTACACGGGCTGTCCCACCCTTGTTATGCGGGTGGCCCTGATGAAGAAGCGATCCCTACGTTGAGAGGGTTTTTTCCCTTTTTTTTTTTTTTTCCTCGGGGAAAACGTCCAATCTGATGCAGGATGTGACCTGAACTTGACTGACCTAAGGAAAAATGACAGAGAAAACGATGAGTGGCCCGCATGTTAATGCCACTGGAGACGAGTGACAGATTAAGTGCCACTAAAATGGTGTGTGGCTGATTGTGTGCCACTGAGAATGTGCTTGTAATGGGGTGGTGTTTGTCCTTGCTCGAAGCGATTGCGAAGGATTGGTGATGATGCGTGCTCGCATTGGTTGCGAAGGAGTTTATGTAAATGTGTGCTCGCAGTGATTGAGAGGTATTATGTTGATGTGTGCCCACAGTAATTGCGAGGAATTTACGTAAATACACGCATGCAGCGATTGTAAGGAGTTTGACAGTGAGTGTTCGCAGGGGTTTGCGATGATGCGTGCCGCAGTGATTGCAAGGAGTTACAAAAATATGTGTTTGCAGTGATTGCAAGAAGTTCAAGTTTGAAATGCATGCTTGCAGCGTTGCGGGGAGTGTCAAATGTGCTGGCAGCGATTTGCAAGGCGCTTAGTTAAGCATACTTGCAGCATTTGTAAGGAGTTTGTGTTTGTACATGCTGACAGAGATCGCAAGGAGTTTGTATAGTTACGTGATTGCAGCATTTGCTAGGGGCTTAAATGACAACACATGCTTGCAGCGATTGCAATGCCTGCTTGCTGTAATGTATGGAGTAACACGTACCTGTGCTTCCAGCGATTTGCAAGACGTGGTCCTCGAATGCATGCTTTCAAGAACCTGTACTAATAAATTGCTGCGATTGCAAAATTTACCTATAGATAGGTGAAGGATGAAGATAGTAAATAGCAAGGGGGGTGTATTGTGGCCAAACTAACCGTAACTGTGCTTGGCGTGGAACTTGAACCAATGCCATGGATCGATACGAATTGGTAGTAAGGAAAAAAAACACAAACCGATACGAAACGGTAGTGGGCTTTAGCAAAAAGTGGGTCGACTTAAATTACATGTGAACTGATTTGCTTCGATGCAAATCCGTGGTAGGAAATAACATGAGCCGATGCAAATCGATAGATAAATTGAGGATAATTAGCGGCATGACACAAAGCGATTCGAATCGGCAGAACACTAACATAATTAATGCAAATTGGTAGTAGAAAATGGCATGAATCGATGCGACTCGGTAG
This sequence comes from Glandirana rugosa, assembly GCA_018402905.1. Lineage (NCBI taxonomy): Eukaryota > Metazoa > Chordata > Amphibia > Anura > Ranidae > Glandirana > Glandirana rugosa. The sequence continues at coordinate 481,385 of BLSH010338710.1, read as the reverse complement.
TAGGAACTGATATGAACCGGTGCGACTCGGCAGTAGGAACAGTCATGAACCGATGCGAATCGGTAGTAGGAACTGATCTGAACCGATGCGAATCGGTAGTAGGAACGGTCATGAACCGATGCGAATCGGTAGTAGGAACGGTCATGAACCGATGCAAATCGGTAGTAGGAATGGTCATGAACCAATGCAAATCGTTAGTAGGAACGGTCATGAACCGATGCAAATCGGTAGTAGGAACGGTCATGAACCGATGCAAATCGGTAGTAGGAACGGTCATGAACCGATGCAAATCAGTAGTAGGAACGGTCATGAACCAATGCAAATCGGTAGTAGGAACGGTCATGAACCGATGCAAATCGGTAGTAGGAACGATCATGAACCGATGCAAATCGGTAGTAGGAACGGTCATGAACCGATGTGAATCGGTAGTAGGAACGATCATGAACCAATGCGAATCGGTAGTAGGAACGATCATGAACCGATGCGAATCGGTAGTAGGAACGATCATGAACCGATGCGACTCGGTAGTAGGAACTGATATGAACCGATGCGACTCGGTAGCGGGGACTGACATGAACCGATGCGACTCGGTACCGGGGACTGACATGAACCGATGCGACTCGGTAGCAGGGACTGACATGAACCAATGCGAATCGGTAGCGGGGACTGACATGAACCGATGCGACTCGGTAGCGGGGACTGACATGACCCAATGCGACTCGGTAGCGGGGACTGACATGAACCAATGTGACTCGGTAGCGGGGACTGACATGAACCAATGCGACTCGGTAGCGGGAACTGACATGAACCAATGCGAATCGGTAGCGGGGACTGATATGAACCAATGCGACTCGGTAGCGGGAACTGACATGAACCCATGCGACTCGGTAGCAGGGACTGACATGAACCCATGTGACTCGGTAGCGGGGACTGACATGAACCCATGTGACTCGGTAGCAGGAACTGACATGAACCTATGCGATTCAGTAGCGGGAACTGACATGAACCTATGCGACTCGGTAGTGGAATGACATGAACCAACATGAGTAATAGGAAATGACATTAATCGGTAGTAGGAAGTGGCGTGAACCGATGCTAATCGGTAGTAGAAAACAACACGAAGCGCTGAGAATCGGTAGTGGAATAACATGAACCGACATGCGTCAGCAATAGGAACTGACATGAAGCAATGCAAATTGGTAGTAAGAAATGACATGAATTGATGCGATTTGGTAGTGAAAAACGGTATGAACTGATGAGAGTCGGCAGGAAGGGTAACCGATCGGGAAGATAACATGGACTGGATAAACAACATGACCGATATGAATCGGTAACTAGGTACATGTTGGACTGTGGCAAGTATCTGGCATGGATCGTTTGTGGGGTAGGAAATGCTCAGATGCAACAATCGGTAGTCAAGAAAATGACATGAACAGAGTAATGACATGAACTGATGGAAATCGGTTGAAGGGAAGGCATGAACCGATACGAATCGGTAGATAGGGTAATAAAGAGAGTAAGTGACATGGTCCGATGCGACTCTGTGTGTGTGATGCATCTGATAAAAACCGTTGTGACTAGGCTCGAATCAGATTGTGGTGAGTATGCAATGGATTCGGTACAAATCGATTGTGAGGGGAATGGTATGATCGATACGAATTGGTTGTAGCATGCATGAAATTAATCTCATACCAGTTTGAAATGGCTTCAACTGAACACCAACCATTCAACCCCCGAGGCTAATTGAGTGCAGCCAAGGCCCAGGTGGGTCCAACTACCCCTCAATCAGCCACAGAAGCTGTGCAAACAATACATGCTAATCACCCAATGGATGCGATGGCAACCCCCATAGACAGTGAATGCTGTGAGCAACAAAGCCTGCATCGAGTGATATTGAATAACGGCCGACAGTGGCTCGAGGCTTGGCTCTGCGCATGAATCATAAAATAGGCAGAGGGAAACTTTCAAATCTACCATGCCTGTGCCGTATGATGTCGGGCCACGGATGACAACAACTTGGAGGCAGCTAAGTACAAAAGGAGATGCAGGATAGGAAACATTACGAATTGTAACATAGCATATGAAATGAAAGGATTTGAATCCTACCTGCAACAGCGCGCAAGCTGGTAATCGAACGCACAGACTCACAAACCTGAAGTGAGCTAGGGAGAGCCGGCCCAGTAACATGTGCTATCGTGCACTGGAACCGACAAAGAGCATGGAAAGTGAGGGTGCTTAAATACCCTCCGGGCTCCTCCCATAAATTCAGGCCAGCCCACTGGCCTTCCTATATATATATATATATATAGTCTAGTACACCAGCCACCTTGGCAGGGTGGGTTTTGGACCAGATTTTGAGGTCCACTTGTGTCCATCAACAGGTGGTATAAAGGAAACAGGTCTGTATCAGATAATGACTCTGAACTAGGCCTCAGGAGCCATCAAACCTGAGAGAGCTGATGAAATTAATTTTGCTTTGTGACTGAAACAAAAGCTTTGCATTATCTTTGTTTTGTGGGTGACTGGGAGAAGCTCTTCACCTCTGAGTTAGGAAACTAAAACTGTTTAGTTAGTGCCTGGATGGCAAGGATTTATTTTCTGTTTTATTTATTTGATTTACATGCAACCTTTTAAATAAACCTGGCTACAAGTCAGATTTTGAGAAAACTTGCCATTTGAACTACCTTTTTCCCAGGAAAGGTGATCCCTATTGAGCTAATTCCACACAATATATATGCTCTGCATTTAATGTAGACTATATAGACAGTGCCTTCAGTGGTGTACAGTATAGAGAACAACCAAAACCTAAGACCCAATTTTTCTACACCTGTTTAACAGGGGCATATAATTACAATTTTTTAAATAATTGTTTACAACAGGACCCATTCCTGCGCCCAACAAGAGTAACTGTGAGGGGTTACAGTATTCAGGCACCACCAACACCCAAGGCCCAATTTGTCTGTACCTGTTTCACTGGGGCACGTAATTACAATTTTTATAATACAGTTCAGAGAATATAGTGCAATCTGTATAGTATATATATTTCAGTTCAGAGTATATAGTGCAGTCCGCATAGTATATAATGCAGTTCACAGTATATTTATTTATTTATTTATTTCAGGTACTTATGTAGCGCTGTCAATTTACGCAGCGCTTTACATATACATTGTACATTCACATCAGTCCCTACCCTCAAGGAGCTTACATATATAATACAGTCCATATAGTATTTACAGTATCTCACAAAAGTGATTACACCCCTCACATTTTTGCAAATATTTTATTATATCTTTTCATTTAACAACACTGAAGAAATGACACTTTGCAACAGTGTAAAGTAGTAAGTGTACAGCTTGTATAACAGTGTAAATTTGCTGTCCCCTCAAAATAACTCAACACACAGCCATTAATGTCTAAACTGTTGGCAACAAAAGTGAGAACACCCCTAAGTGAAAATGTCCAAATTGGGCCCAAAGTGTCAATATTTTGTGTGGCCACCATTATTTTCCAGCACTGACTTAAATCTCTTGGGCATGGAGTTTACCAGAGCTTCACAGGTTGCCACTGGAGTCCTCTTCCACTCCTCAATGACAATATTACAGAGCTGGTGGATGTTAGAAACCTTGCGCTCCTCCACCTTCCATTTGAGGATGCCCCACAGATGCTCAATATGGTATAGGTCTGGAGATATGCTTGGCCAGCCCATCACTCTTACCCTCAGCTTCGTTAGCAAGGTAGTGGTCATCTTGGAGGTGTGTTCGGGGTCGTTATTATGTTGGAATACTGCACTGCAGCCTAGTCTCCAAAGGGAGGGGATCATGCTCTGCTTCAGTATGTCACAGCATGTGTTGGCATTCGTGATTTCCTCAATGAACAGTAGCTCCCCAGTGCCATCAGCACTCATACAGCCCCAGACCAGGACACTCCCACCACCATGCTTGGCTGTAGGCAAGACACACGTGTCTTTGTACTCCTCACCTGGTCACCGCCACACATGCTTGGCGCCATCTGAACCAAATACATTTGTCTCATCAGACCACAGGGCATGGTTCCAGTAATCCATGTCCTTAATCTGCTTGTCTTCAACAAACTGTTTGCAGGCTTACTTGTGCATCATCTTTAGAAGAGACTTCTTTCTGGCACGACAGCCATGCAGACCAATTTGATGCAATGTGCTGTGTATTGTCTAGGCGCTGATAGACTGACCCCCCCACGCTTCAACCTCTGCAGCAATGCTGGCAGCACTCATATGTCTATTTCTCAAAGACAACCCCTGGATATGACACTGAACACGTGCACTCAACTTCTTTGGCTGACCATGTCAAGGCCTGGTCTGAGTGGAACCTGTCCTGTTAAACCACTGTATTTTCTTGGCCACCATGCTGCAGCTCAGTTTCAGGGGCTTGTCAATCTTTTTATAGCCTAGGCTATCTTTATGTAGAGCAACAATTCTTTTTTCAGATCCTCACAGAATTCATTTCTATGAGGTGCCATGTTGAACTTCGAGTGAACAGTATGAGAGGGTGAGAGCAATAACTCCAAATTTAGCACAGCTGCTCCCCATTCACACCTAAGACCTTGCAACACTAACGAGTCACATGACACCAGGGAAGGAAAATTACTAATTGGGCCTAATTTGGACATTTTCACTTAGGGGTGTACTCACTTTTGTTGCCAGCGGTTTAGACATTAATGGCTGTGTTGAGTTATTTTGAGGGGACAGCAAATTTACACTGTTATACAAGCTGTGCACTCACTACTTTACATTGTAGCAAAGTATCATTTCTTCAGTATTGTCGCATGAGAAGATATAATAAAATATTTACAAAATATGAGGGGTGTACTCACTTTTGTGAGATACTGTATATCAGTTCAGAGTATATAGTGCAGTCCGCATAGTATATATATCAGTTCAGAGTATATAGTGCAGTCTGCATAGTATATATAATGCAGTTCAGAGTATATAGTGCAGTCATTGTAGTATATATAATACAGTGGAGAATATATAGTACATTCGGTGTAGTCTATATAACACAGGGTATTGAAGTGGTTAAGGGGAACTCCGTGCCTAAATTAAAAAATAAAAATGGGTCCCCCACAAAATCCATACCAGGCCCTTCAGATCTAGTATCTATTTAAAGGGGAACCCCACACCAAAATCCATACCAAACCCTTATCCGAGCATACCAGACCCGAAGAGCCTGGTATGGACTGGGGGGACCCTACACTGTTTTTTTCCTTGATTTTTTATCTATATTGCCACGGTAGATGGCAATACATTACAGCCGCAAGCAAGTTAAATTACATTTTTCCTTTAGAAATGTCATTTTGCTGCGGCACAGTTCTAAACATCACACAGATGTGCCACTTTACAGGCAGACCAAGGGGACCCCTTAGGCACGATATTTAAAGGAATATTTCATTTTTATGTTTCACTTTAAGCATTATTAAAATCACTGCTCCTGAAAAAACGATTGGTTTACAAACTTTTTTTGCATTGATACATGTCCTCTAGGGCAATACCCAGGTCCCCATTCACTTTTTATGGCAATAACTTGCATATAAGCCTTTAAAATTAGCACTTTAGATTTTTCATGTTCGTGTTCGGCTCATCCCTAATAGAAATTACAAATAATTTTATTACAAAGCTTAAAAACATTTTTAAAATAACCTGGGATCAGTGCGCATGCGCGGAGCTTCCATGGTGGCTGCTTGAGCCCGGAGCTCAGTCCTTTCCCAGTCCATCACAGCCACTACAGCCTGCAGTGGAGCTTGGCCGAACTGCTCACGGGGAGGTGAGGTGGGGGAGAGCCACAGGAGTCTTCCTGAAGAAAGGGAAATTAGTGGATCGTCTCTCGTTCCTCGCGCCCGACCGATAGCCCTAACTCGAGGCCGCGGCTTGGGCCTACCCTTACAGCGGACCGTGGATCTTACAGTCGATAGAGGATGAACTCTGCTGGTGCCGCTCTAGTCTGCAGCAGAGCTCGGTCGACCCGCTCTAGGGGTGAGGAGGTAGTGGGGATCCACAGGATTCATAAAAGGAAACAGGGGTGTTTGAGGACCGCGCCACACTAAACGCACCCGGCCCCTGGCACTAAATTGAGGCCACGGCTTGGGCCTATACATCAAGTGGCCAGCGGAGCTTACTTTCACTAGGGGGTTTTCACTGCTGGAGGCTCTGAGGGATCTCCCAAGGAGACTATTATTTAAGCACTAGCCTAAAACACCATACTCTGACTTCAGAATCACCCCAATTGTTGGGGCTGGAGAAAGAATTTCTTTCTCCAGGGTAAGGCTAATAAACAAAGCCTGCATCACAAGCTCACTACAGCACTTCATCTCTACCCCTGGTCACTGTAATCTCATATTTTTCAGTCCTTCCCTCATAAGACACAGGATGTCATCCCCTCGCTCCATTATATCAGCAGTGAACTCCTCCACCCTCTCTCCAAGAGCTTGGATACTCATTTTCCTTGCCTTAATATTTTACCCAAGGGCATTATACGCACTTCTTCAGGGTCCTGTATCAAAGGGGGACCACCTTTTCTCTGTTTGTCTATTGACCCACTTCACCCTTGCATCATGCATCCAGGAGCGGTCAGAAGGGACATCTCTCGCCAACCTGGCTATGAGGCCCCAGCTCTGAAAGGCCCTCAGGGGTCTTCAGGCCCCCTCCCAAACCTCGTGCCTGTTAAGGAGATGGAGGCCGGTTCGGACGGAGGGTCTCAAGTCCTTACATCTTCAGGACCACCTCTAGGTACTTTGCCTTCAGCGTAAGTCCTTTCTCCAGCCTCTACAATATCTCTTTTGGAGCGGACTCTAGATGAACTCATTACTACTCCTCTTAAGGACCAGAGCCAGGTTAACTCTCAATTGGACCCGTCCACCCCCCAAGCGCCTATACCTCATTCAGACTTTCAGATGATGATGGAGGTATTCTCCAAAATGCTTTCTAAAGGCCTTGCCCAAACAGCTTCCCAAATTACCTCTGTTATTCAGGCTGACCTTCAAGGCTTGGGAACCAGAATAGATGTAATAGAACAGAAGACGGACCAATCAGCTTCCAGAATTAATCAGAACACTGCACGTATTCAGGACCTTCAAGAGCAACTGGATGCGGCCCTCTCCAAAATAGACGATTTGGAGAATCACTCTAGACGATATAACTTTCGAATCCGAGGGGTACCAGAAACCATTACAGATGTGTGAGCGGTGGTGAGCGATTTTATCAAAGAAATAATCCCAGATATTCCGGAGCACCGCCTGGAGTTAGATAGGGCTCATAGAGCTCTCCGGCCACCGAGATCAGATGGCCTCCCTAGAGACATTGTGATAAAACCTCACTTTTATGGTGTTAAAGAGGAGATCATGAGGGTCTCTAGATCCAGCTCCAACCTCTCCATTCAAGGTCACGCTGTTCAGATCTTCACGGATATATCGCCAACCACGATACAGAAAAGAAGAACCCTGAAACCCCTTCTGGAAATTCTCAATAAATCTTCCGCCAAATACTGGTGGTCTTTCCCCTTTCGTCTATCTTTCATCTTCAAAGGCAAGAAATTTGGCTTTTCCTCATTCCAAGAAGGAGAACGGCTGCTGATCAAGCTCAATCTCATATCACTAGATTCCTCTTTGGCTTCTCAACACAAGAACTTGGGTCCCTCTAAGAGACCTTCCCCCCAGAGTCCCATACTTCCAATGTGGCAGAAAAAGCAACAGAAGAGGGCTAAGGACTCCCACCCTCCTTAATCTTCAAGTTAACCCCCTTGTTTTTGTTCCCCAAGGTGTCCTTTCTGGATTCCAATCTTCAAAGACCTCTGAACTTTGACACTCCTCATGGAGGGTGACTAACATTTGGTTGTGTATTTTTGTTTAATGACATATTTTCTTTTCTAGGTTTTGGGAGGTCAGGGAGAGGCCTATTTCTTGGCCTCACCCCTGGCTGGACCAAATATATGAGGGCGGGTCGGGAGCTAACGAGAGGATACCCCCAATGGTTGGTTTTAATTATTCTCGCTGGTTTTAAATAACAAGTTTCAGAACTAGTTTGTTGAGCTCCGTCAGTCCCACCTAGACTCCCTTGTTTTGCCTCTCCCTAAAGTCTAAGAAACGTAGAAGACCTCTCTGCGGGTCTCGTTGGGTCCTCCTGATTGTCCCCGACTGGAATGGTCGTGTTCTGTCGGGATGGCCCGTTTCGACTACAGTATCGGCTACAGGTTAATGGGCTACTTACGGGTAGGCCATCAGTTCAAATGACGTTTAGGCTCCGGATAAGTGACCGGGAAGGAGGCCATGCTCCTCCCTCTGACTCTGGGATTTTCTTAATGGATCTCCTTGAGTCAGCTGTAGTTCTGTTAGTTAGAGCAGACACCTTTGTTCTTTTTCCTGCTGGTGGGGGGACGCCCTAATCCCCCCACTACCAGGAATTTAGGGGGATTAGTGGCTAGTTTTTGCCGCTTCCCCCTTCTGATATTCTCTTCAGTCTTCCTACAATTTCAATTGTTATTTTTTCTTATTCCTATACTGACCTCTTCTTTTTATTCTAGACACCAGGAAAGTCTACCGCGTAGAAGATTCCCTTGGAATAGCTCCATTGTTGTTTGGTTGGACGGGCTTTCACTTTCACTTATTTGGGTCTGGGTGAGTCATTGTCTAATATGGTTTGTAGATCGATATTTACACAGTCTCCATGTCTGCTAATTCCCCTTCTTTTCTGAGAGTGGCATCTCATAATGTTCAGGGCCTTAATTCCCCTGTAAAACTGAAAAAATATTTCAATTTAGCTCACACCCATCATCTAGATGTTCTCCTATTGCAGGAAACTTACTTCCCTAAGCAATATGTTCCTAAATATATACATTCAAGCTACCCACAATACTTTGTGGCAAATGCGCAGGATAAGAAAAGAGAGGTAGAAATATTATTTGCTAAGCATTTAGCTTTTACCCTCACGAGGGAAATTAAGGACCCAGAGGGGAGGTTTATTTTTTAGATAGGGTCTATAGGGGGAGTGATATACTCCCTCGTGTCATACTATGCTCCAAACTCGGGCCAGATAAAATTTTTTCAAGGGCTATTTAACCGCATCCTCCCCCTCCTTGAGGGGAAGATAATATTGGAAGGGGATTCAAATTTAGCTTTAGATCCCATGCTTGACAAGTAGGGCCTCGGTCCACCCCACCTACTCCGACCACCGAAACATAGCCTCAAGTTTTCCAGAACCCTTAACTCCTTAGGCTTTATAGATATCTGGAGGGAATTGAACCCTAAAATGAGGGACTACTCCCACTATTCTGCTCCACACAAGAGTATGGCCAGAATAGACCATATCTTGGTTCCATCTTCTTTATCTATCATGGTACTTAAATCATCTATTAGAGAATCTTCCTTATCTGATCACTCTCTAGTTATAATTCATATCAAAGTCAAACCGGGGAGGGGGGGGGGAATCCCCACTGTCGTCTAAATGAATCCCTTCTGAATAATCCAGTGCATTGTGTACTGTTGGAAAAGGAACTTAAAGATTACTTCCATAGAAATGACAATGGGGAAGTATCCCCTCCAACTCTGTGGGAGGCTCATAAAGGAGTTATGAGGGGTAATATTATCCAACTATCAGCCAGGTTAAAAAGGGAGAGGAAGATAGAGATTGAGAATCTGGAGAGGAAATATCAAGAACTTGCTAGAACTCACAAAAAGAACCCGACATATCATTCATGGTCTCAATTGGAGGCGGGTAGGCTGGCCCTGAATCTTGCCCTCACTACCAAAGCTGAGAAGCAAATTCAGTGGTCTAGGGCTCATTCGTACTTGCAGCGAGATCGTATAGGCTCCAAATTGGCTGCTAGACTGTCCCCCAAATGTCGCTCCTTTTCCTTTCCTAAGATCAGGGACCACTCGGGCACCCTTACCCAGAATCCGAATAAGATTATGACTATCTTTCAAAATTTTTACGCCAAACTTTATGATAAAGGCCAGGCAACCTCCCCTTCTTCTCTTAATTCCTTTTTGAACTCCATCACTCTCCCTAGTCTGTCGGAAGATCACGCGGCTTCTTTAGAATTGCCCTTCACTGAGACAGAGGTTTTGGAGGTGATTAAAAATCTCAAGAAAGGCTCAGCCCCCGGCCCGGATGGCTTCTCCACGGGTTATTACAAAACCTTCGGCCCAGTTATTGCCCCTTACCTAACAAAATTCTTTAATTCATTAAGTTCTGGTACAGTATTACAAAAGGATGCCAACAGAGCATTTGTATCGGTCATCCCCAAACCTGGGAAAGATAATTCGGATGTTAGCAATTACAGACCCATCTCTTTGATAAATAACGACCTTAAAATTATGACTAAAATTTTAGCTAATAGACTTTCTAAATTTATAGACCAATACATTCATAAAGATCAAGTAGGTTTTATACCGGGCAGGCAAGGCCGCGATCAGATTCGAAGGGCTGTAGATATTGTATCGCTACTTAATTCCAATTAGGGTGGGTGCTATGCCCGGGAAGGATATGTTTTGTCGGTTGATTTGCAAAAAGCTTTCGACACGGTGGATTGGTCTTATCTTTTCGAAGTCTTAAAGAGATGGGGTTTTGGACCTAAACTTATCCAAACCCTAAAGGCCCTCTACTCATTCTCCAGCGCCCAAGTCAAATTACACAACTTTTTCTCTGAACCCTTCCCTATTTCTCGAGGCACTAGACAGGGTTGTCCTTTATCCCCTTTCATTTTCGCAATTGCGATGGAGACTTTGGCCATCGCTATCAGGGACGATCCAGACATCCAGGGTATCGACTGTGGCCGGTACTCCCACAAATGCGCACTATTCGCGGACGATTTGCTTTTGTTCATCTCTTCTCCCCTCACGTCTACCCCTAAGGTTATACAGCTACTTCAATTATTTGGTGAAATTTCTGGCCTTTGTGTAAATTGGTCTAAATCAGCAGCTTTGAATATCTCTTTGCCTGAACAAACTGTTTGCCGCCTGAAAGACCAATACAGATTTAGATGGAACCCTTCCCAGATCCCCTACCTGGGGGTCAGTCTGACAGCCAAAACAGATAAACTATTTGAAGCTAACTATCCCCCTCTTTTTAAGAAATTAGCACAGGGTATTTCTAACTGAGATCGGGAGGATCTATCTTGGTTGGGTAGGTTACATGCGAGCAAGATGACTCTCCTTCCTAGGATTTTATATTTCTTTAGGGCTCTTCCTATTCTGGTTAGGAAGTCTGATCTGCAAAAACTGCAATCCCTGATCTTGAAGTTTATTTGGGCCCGTAAAGGTTTTAGGTGCTCAGCTAAGGTGCTCTATAGGAGACGTACTCAAGGGGGCTTAGGTCTCCCACACCTTTTTAAATATTATCAGGCAGCCCAATTAGCCCAATTTTCCATCGTCTTCTCTAAAGAAAATCTTCCAGTTTGGGTCAAAATAGAAAGACAGGCAGTTTCACATAATACTATCGACTTCCTGATAGGAGTCCCTCCCAAATCGAGGCCCCCAATCCTCTCTCCTACGCTATCCCACTCTATGACCCTCTGTGACTCGGTCCTCAAGTCTCCCAATTTAATTTCAGCTCTTCGTCCGCTCACTCACCTTTTTCATAACCCTCTATTCCCACCTGGTTTAGATATTAAGGCCTTTAAATGGTGGACGGACAAAGGACTATATCGTATAGGCCATTTCTTATCACTGTCTGGACCTATGGCATTATCACATTTTATAAATAAACTAGACATGCCACTCTCAGAAAAATTTTTGTTTTTTTCAAATACACCACTTTCTGAACGCCTGGTGGAATTCCAAGAAGGACCATTCAGGCATTACTTCTTATGAACAGTGGTGTTCGGGAACTGTTAACATGAGAGGTGGTATCTCCTTGATCTACGCCGCTCTGATAGATGACTCATCCAGACCTCCGCATGTGGTTAAATGGAAGAGAGACCTAAATGTGGAGTGGGAAGCGGACAAATGGTCCTCACTATTCTCATGCTGGCAGAAAGGGTTAGTCAATATCTCATTGCAGGAAGCTAATTTAAAGGTCTTTATCAGATGGTATTTGGTACCCTCCAGATTAGCAGCTATGTTTCCCAATGCTTCTAATCTCTGCTTCAGAGGTTGCAACCATGTGGGCACCTTCCTTCACACATGGTGGGAGTGTCCCCGGCTGAGAGGGTACTGGAACAAATTTTCCCACCTGATCCGAAAGGTCTCGGGTCTCCCAATACCCCAATGTCCAGAAATAGCCTTCTCAACTCTAAACCTGAAGGTCTGTCCAAACCGTTATTTAAACTCACCCAATTAATTCTGCTGGGGGCGCAGATCACGATTGCTAGGTCCTGGAAACGCCCATCAGTTTCCTTCTCTGAGGCTATGCAGAAGATTTCCTGGATAATGGTTCAAGAAAAGCTGGCCAGTTATATTCTGAATACCACCCCTAAATTCGATCTGGTTTGGGAACCCTGGAGGAATTACTTAAAATTACCAGGGTGAATCTTTCTCCTACTTCTCCAACTACCTTTACTGGTGTCTACCTTTCCTTACCTCTCCTTCTCTTCCCACTAGCTCTTTCCTCTTTTTCTTTTCTTCAGGCTTCTATGTCCTCTCTCTCTTCTAGTTCAAATTATTTTAGATCTTTACTTATATGATAAGATGTGCCTGGTAAAAGGGCTGTTCTGCTTCCTCATACCCAAATGGTGCAGAGGGGTCTTGAATATCCCTCACATAGAGGTTTATATTAACAGGTTTAAAATGTTTGACTGGACACAGTTTTCTAGGTTGTTTCAGAGACTATATTCTCTCAAGCTCCTTCAATAGTGGGGTTCCTCCCGGCCACAGTTTGTTCCCGGTTGGGGTGGCTAGGGGGACGGTGGGCTCTTTCTTACCTGGGAATTACCTCCTTTGATCAGAAATTGCGTGTGTCAGTAATTATTGACTTTCTCGGTTATTCGGGAAGGGTGCTTCTCAGTTGTTATTCAAACAATGCTGTTTATTTCATATTTTCTTCTAATAATCTCACGTTTTGTAAACATGTACCCATATTTATATGTGTATTTTGATGAAGAACTTTGATATGCCAGGCTATGGATATTTTGGTATTTTTCTATTGTTGTACATAAAATTCTCTTTCAATAAAAAGATTTGAAACGAAAAATAACCTGGGATTAGAATCCCTTTAAGACAATGTAGGCATATATGTATTCATTCACAAATATCTTTCTTAAATATTTATCTCTGCTAGCATAACAACATTTTCAACATCAAAGATTATCATCTGTGCCACTTACACATCACTTTTAGGGAGCCCAGCATAGAGATGGTGACCAATTGGTGAATATCAGCATTGCACCTATGTGGTCAGCAGGGCGGCCATACATAATATTATTGGTGGTAGTTGATCATAGCGATAGTAGATGGTAGGTATCTGAGCATACTGCAAAGGGAAGCAGGAGGGGGGGATTGTGTGTAAGGACAAGGGTATATATAAGCAAGGGTAAAAACCAATGCCAAGTCTAAACTCACTTTCTTCAAACAATCTCTGATTAGCTCCAGCAGATATAGGGGAGCAAACCATATTCAATACAGGAAAATGCTTCACATCTCCTAAAATTAGAGATAAAGCTATACTAGTAACTACATCCCTACATACTATGGATCCAGCACTTGCTCTTTAGAGTGTAGTAAAGGCCTTCCTCGAAACACCTCTGCAGCACACCACCATTTGTAAGCACACACTTCCTAAGGATCCCTATGATCAAGTATCACCAATAATATTATGTATGGCCGCCCTGCTGACCAAATATGTGCAATGCTGATATCCACCATTTGGTCACCATCTCTATTCTGGGCTCTCTAAAAGGGATGTGTAAGTGGCACAGATATGATGTTGAAAATGTTGTTATGCCAGCAGATATATATATGTATTTCATTTTTTTAGTTAGGTTGCTTTTCTTTGCTACCAAAATGTAAATCTCCTGAAGAAGTCAATTGATGTGAAACGCATCAACCTCTTGGGATAATTCAGCAAAGATTTTTGTAAATTAATACTACATATTGTCTACATTGTCATAAGGGGATTATAATCCGGTTTTATTTTAAAAAATGTAACAATTTTAACCACTTGCCGCCTGCCCACCGTCAAATTATGGTTAGGCGGTGCAGCTCTAGTTCTGTGACGATGTCATATGATGTTATTCCAGAAAGCACGCTCTCGCACACCCTAGGGAGTGCACAGCATGCCGATCGCAGTTGCGCCACATTGCCAGGACACGGCCCGACCCCGATCTGTGGAAAGAGCCACGACTCTTTAACTATGTGATCGGCTGTGGCCAATCACAGCCAGTCACATGTAAACAAGGAAGTGCCGGTAATCGGTGCTCCTCCCCTCACACTGACAGAGTGTGTGGTGAGGAGAGCCGATCAGAGGCATCTCCTTACAGGGGGCATCTAGGGATGTATTCAGGGCACTGATCATCAGTGCCCTGATTACAATTAGCACCACCAGAGCCAGCCACAAGTGCCCACCCCAGTGCCAGCAGTCAGTGCCCACAGGTGCCCGCCAGTGCCAGCAATCAGTGCCCACAAGTGCCCACCAGTGCCACCAATCAGTGCCCATTAGTGATGCCAGTCAGTGCTGGCTATTAGTGCCGCCTATCAGTGCTGTCCATCAATGCCCATCACTGTTGCCCATCAATGCCCATCAATGTTGCCCATCAGTGCCACCCATCAATGCCCATCAGTGCCCATCATTGCCACCTATCTGTACCGCCTATCTGTGCCCACCAGTGCCACCTATCAGTGCCCACCAGCACCACCTATCAGTGCCACCCGTCAGTGCCCACCAGTGCAACCCATCAGAGTCCACCAGTGCCACCTATCAGTGCCCATAAGTGTCAGATATTAGTACCTCCTCATCAGTGCTGCCTCATCAGTGCCCATACATTCCACCTCATCAGTGCACATCAGTGCAGCCTATCAGTGCCCATCAATGCCGCCTCATCTTTACACATCAGTGAAGGAGAAAAAATACTTATTTACAAAATTTACTGACAAACTTTTTTTTTCAAAATGTTCTGCCTTTTTTTTTTAGTAAAACATAAAAAAACCAGCAGTTATTAAATACCACCAAAACAAAGCTTTAAAGCTCTAAAATGATAAACATTTCACATGGTTACAGCATAGCATGACCATGCAATTGTCATTCATGTTGTGACAGCGCTGAAAGCTGAAAAATGGCCTGGGCAGGAAAGGGGAGAAAGTTCCCGGTATTGAGGTGGTTAAACATAGCTCCACTTCCCAAAGCCCTTTTTTCTTAAACACCCGGTATCATTCAGCTTTTATTCCCGATCTCCCTATCTCAACTCTAATTTCTGCTGTTACCAACTGATTACATACATTGACCACTTCAAGACCGCCTGCCGTCATAATACGGCTGCAGTTTGAAGTGGAATACCGTTGTTATAGTAGCAGATAGCTACCATAACCACAGAACCTTTTTTTTCAGCAGACGATTCTGCGTCTGATAAAAGTGGTCTTAGCGGCGGAATCGCCGTGAGATCACTTTTATCAGTGGCAGCAGAGGTGACCCCCCCTCCTGCTGCTTTCTGGTCATCTCCGGACCCGCCGGCAGCGGCGGAGATGATCGTGTCTGTCCCCCCAGTGTCTGTGAGCCGAGTGAGTGGCTGAAGCCGTTCACCCGGCTCCAAAACATGGCTGGGTGGAAGTGACGTCACAAGTTACTTCCACCCAATGCTCTTTTTTTTTAAACTTAAGGTTTTTATTTAGGTAGATACAAGTTACAAGTAAATACATGTTACAGACATCAAATACGCGAGTTACAGTCACATAGTTGCTTATAGACAGTTAATGTACAAAGCAGTAGTCATAACATGTGTAATAGATGTTACAATTAGCTTTTATCAAACACATGGTCTTACATCAGGGGGCAGAAGGTGTACTGAGGGAGTAGCAGATGGGATGATAAAGGTGGTTCTCATTGGGGGGTGAGCATGTAGGGTGTGTGCTGTGGGGAGATAGTAACAAGGTGGCTCCAGGACCCTTAGGGTGGTGGGAACAGCGGGTTCCATTGTTCCAGGAAGGCCGAGACTTCGCCCAATGCCCTTAAAGGGGACTTTTTTTTTAGGATTATTATTTTTTTCAAATTTTTTTTTTTTTTTGCATTGAAGTGTAAATATGAGATCTGAGGTCTTTTTGACCCCATATCTCATATTTAGGAGGTCCTGGCATGCATTTTTTCTATTACAAGGAATGTTTACATTTCTTGTAATAGGAATAAAAGTGATACTTTTTTTAAAAAAAAGAATGGTGTAAAAATAAAAAGTAAAAAGTAAAATAAATAATAAAAAAAAAATTTAAAGCGCACCGTCCTTGCGAGCGCGTGCGCAGAAGTGAAAGCATACGTAAGTCCCGCCCACATATGAAAACGGTGTGCAAACCACACATGTGAGATATCGCCGTGATCGTTAGAGCGAGAGCAATAATTATAGCAGATCTCCTCTGTAACTCAAAACTGCTAACCTGTAGAATTTTTTAAATGTCACCAATGGATATTTTTATGTTGCAAAGTTTGTCGCCATTCCGCGAGTGGACGCAATTTTGAAGCATGACATGTTGGGTATCATTTTACTCGGTGTAACATTATCTTTCACAATATGGAAAAAAATTGGCCTAACTTTACTGTTGTCTTAATTTTTAACTCAAAAAACTGATTTTTTTCAAAACAAATCATGCTTTTAAGACGGTTGCGCAAATACGGTGTGACATAAAGTTTTGCAATGACCGTCATTTTATTCTCTAGGGTGTTAGAAAAAAAAATATATAATGTTAGGGGTTCTAAGTAATTTTATAGCAAAAAAAATGATTTTAACTCGTAACCACCGAACTCCAAAAAGAGACCTGGTCTTAAAGTGGTTAAAGGAGATTCAGGAAAAATTGACTGATACTTTGAAGGAGGCTCAGGAATATTACAAGGCCACTGACAGACATCGCAGATCACTCATGTATACCTTTGATGTGGTTGACAAAGTTTGGTTATCTACCAAAAATGTGAAGTTTTATGTTCCATCTGCTAAGTTGGGTCAAGGTTTGTAAGCCTTTCCAGATTTCTGCTCAAATTAACCTGGACATATTTTAATTAAAATTTCCTGACAGTTTTTCACATATTCACAATGGTTCACAAGACCATTTCATCAAAATCCTTTTTCTGGAAGAACTCTTCCACCTCCCCCACCTGTTGAGGTAAAGGATGAAGAAGAATTTGTGGTTGAAATAATTCTTGATCCCAGGAGCTTTAGGCACAAATTACAAAATTGGGTTCAATGAGAAGAATGTGGACCAAAGGAAAATTCCTAGGAACTTGAAGTGAATGTTCATGCTTCTAGAGTGACAAGAGAGTTCCATTAGAGGTTTCCTCACAAACCTGGCCCTAAGATGCCCAGGGGTCATCTTGGAAGGGGGGGGAGCACTGTCAGAGTCTGTATATGAACCTGGGACCTCTGCTATGACTAGCTGTAGGTATTCTCACCGTGCCACCTAAGATGCTGGGCAGCTCCCTGCATAATCCCTTGGACAACCTTGTCTTGTAACCTTTTTCGGATGAACCTCTTTGCTCCTCCCATTAACTTTCTGATTTAAGCCATGTCCCTGAACTTCCAGTTTGCCATATTATCATGATCTCTCCAACTGATATCTTGCTCCTTGTGTACCTGTAGCTGTCATTATCCTTGCTACCACTTGTTATCAACTTTGGCATGTTCATTGACTAGTTTTCTATCTGATCCCATCCAGCTACTATTCATTACTGACCCTTTGCATTAGCAGGCAGAATAATCCATCTCCACAATCAGGAGCTCAGGTGAAGATCAACTAGTGATTAGACCCCATACCTAGGGTGAACCTGCATAATCCGCTAGCAAATCTGTTTGTGTATTAAAGTGATACTAAAGGCTCAATATTTTTTAAAATAACAAACATGCCATACTTACCTTCCTCTGTGCAGTGGTTTTGCACAGAGTGGCCCCCGAACCTCTTCTTCTGGGGTCCCCCAGTGGCGCTTATGGCTCCTCCTCCTCTCGAGTGCCCCGTCAGGGAAGCACTTTCCCTAGAGATACTCACGTGGGTGCACTCCTGAGTCCTGCTTCTGTGTCCCTTGGCACAGACAGCAAGACTCGGCCCTGCCCCCGGCTCCCACATCACTGGACTTGATTGACAGCAGTGGGAGCTAATGGCTTCCCTGCTATCAATCTATCTAATGAGTACCAGAGCCCATAGCTTGAGCTGCTAGGCTCGTCCCCGGCACAGGAACAATCGGGCTTAGGTAAGTAAATGGTGGGTCTGGGGGGCAGCTGCAAAAGAAAAGGTTTTTCACCTTAATGCATAGAATACATTAAGGTAAAGAACCACAAGGCTTTACAACCCCTTTAATCCAGCTGACTGCTCACAAATCTCTCAACTACTACAGCCACTGGCCTCTGAGCCTGACTCCAGACCATGACAGGAATTGTTTGCTAGTACAGGTGACAGGAGAGGTATATAATGTGGTATGTAATGTATCTTTAATTGATACAGCTTGCCTGGAAATTTTTTTAATATAGCAGCATGGTTGCACTAATAACTTGGATAGTCCTTTTATTTTTTATTTTTATTAACTGTTATGGAAATTTCTGGTTGTGACTCTAAAAATAAAAGTTAGTTTTGCAATTGCAGGAACCAATCCACAGGACTCAATCTCTGTGTTTAAAATGTCTGTTCTGACAAAATTTATTATTACATGATATTTTATGCATAGATAAGAAAGGGGTGGTGTGAATTGTTATTAGAAACTAACAAATAGAAATATATTATTAAAAGCTAGCGAAGAGGGGAGAAATACAAAATGAGAACGTTAATAAGATAAGCGATCGAAAATTATTATATAAAGATAAACAATCAAAGATTATTGTTAAGTGTGGTGGGGAAAGAATAGATACGTATTTTATAGTACATTATTATTTAAAACAGTCTTGTCTGTAAAATTTGTGTCTCTAACTCAGGACACCTAACCAAGGACGTTAACGTTTTGATTGAAAATAAAAATCTCAGTGTTGGTCTTTAAAGGTATTGTCAATTATTTTTATTTTTTATTTTCCTGATAGGTTCAATAATCACGTTGGTACGACGATATAATTTTTTTAAAGGTCCGTTCGACATAGTTAATTTCTATGTAATGTATGGTGTAATATATGGAGAGGACAGTGGACAT
>BLSH010338710.1:418351-428437 GCA_018402905.1 Glandirana rugosa | reverse complement strand
GAATCGCGGACGCCATTTTCCTTTCTGGACGCCGGACCATCCCACGTGGTGTATCCAGGCGCGGTGATCTTGAGCTGTGTCAACATACGTACACAAATGCTGTCTTTTCACTTCAGAAATGTGAGTGACCATTCGTTTTTAGTCCACCATTAAAGTTTTTCTAGTACCATCTGCACTATCGTTTATTTATGTTCCTTACATGCACGATTCTGGATCTCACTGACAAATGAGCTGATGTGGATTCCTATTGATTGAGAGTCTGAGTTCGAGGTCCCCTGCTGGAGCTTACAATCCAAAGGCGTTTTTTGACCCTCCGTAATAGGGGGTCATTGACTTCTGGTAAGAGGCTTGGAGTGGTGGTGCCTTTGGTGGTGGGCTATCTGCTGAACATACAGGACCTCTGCTCAAGATTTTATATATATATGGACTCTTTTGTGTTTTTATATATGAATTTTTATATATGAATTTTTGCGCTGCAGTTATATATTTTAAATATATTTTAATTCTACATAAAGATGGCTTAGGCTATAAGAAGATTGCCAGGACCCTGAAATTGAGCTGCAGCACGGTGGTCAAGACCATACAGGGTTTAACAGGACAGGTACCACTCAGAACAGGCTTCACCATGATCGACCAAAGAAGCTGAGTGCATGTGCTCAGCGTCATATTCAGAGTTTGTCTTTGGGAAATAGACATATGAGTGCTGCCAGCATTGCTACAATGGTTGAAGGGGTGGGGGGTCAGCCTGTCAGTGCTCAGCCTATACGCCGCATGAAAGGAAAAATCTCTTGTACGACCACCCAAATATTCAGGTAATGCAGGTTCACTCCAGAGATCCACAGATCTGTGAGACACCCAATAATACAAAGTGAAACAGTGAGTAAATGTATTCTCAGGTGTCCGAGGTTTATTTGACAAGCAAGTTTTTTTTATACAGTCTAGGGAACAAAGGTGGGGGCTTACAAAAGTGTGTACGTGTTACAAAATACTTTCATAGTTAGCATCACATGCTGGTCAGCAAATAAACTTTGCACCTATACACAGGTAAAAACTGGTTTCGCCCTAACGAAGCATTTTGCTGTTGACCAAACAAAATGTGTTTGACCAGACAAGATGTGTTGGTCAGACAACAAATATAGCCAGCCATAAACATGAGTCAATAGGGCAAAAGTCTTATGCAAGTTAAAAACAACAGCTCAAAAGTCACGAATACATTTCATATAATCGTCATTTAGACACAAAAATGAAATCTTAAGCTATATTGCCTTATACCGCACTGTCTGCTGAAGACAAGCAGACTAAGGACTTGGATTACTGGAACCATGTCCTGTGGTCTGATGAGACCAAGATAAACTAATTTGGTTCAGATGGTGTCAAGCGTGTGTGGCGGCAACCAGGTGAGGAGTACAAAGACAAGTGTGTCTTGCCTACAGTCAAGCATGCTGGTGGGAGTGTCACGGTCTGGGGCTGCATGAGTGCTGCCGGCACTGGGGAGCTACAGCTACATGAGGGAATCATGAATGCCAACATGTACTGTGACATACTGAAGCAGAGCATGATCCCCTCCCTTCAGAGAGTGGGCCACAGGGCAGTATTCCAACATGATAACGACCCCAAACACACCTCCAAGATGATCACTGCCTTGCTAAAGATGCTGAGGGTAAAGGTGATGAACTGGCCAAGCATGTCTCCAGACCTAAACCCTTTTGAGTATCTGTCGGACATCCTCAAATGGAAGGTGGAGGAGCGCAATTTCTCTAACATCCACCAGCTCCATTATGTCATCATGGAGGAGTGGAAGAGGACTCCAGTGTCAACCTGTGAAGCTCTGGTGAACTCCACGCCCAAGAGGGCTAAGTCAGTGCTGGAAAATAATGGTGGCCACAAAAATATTGACACTTTGGGCCCAATTTCGACATTTCCAGTTAGGGGTGTACTCACTTTTGTTGCCAGCGGTTTAGACATTAATGGCTGTGTATTGAGTTATTTTGAGGGGACAACAAATTTACACTGTTATACAAGCTGTACACTCCCTACTTTACATTGTAGCAAAGTTTAATTTCTTAAGTGTTGTCACATGAAAAGATATAATAAAATATTTACAAAAATGTGAGGGGTTTACTCACTTTTGTGAGATACTGTATATGTTTCATTTTAAGCATTACTACCACTACAACCTCTTTTTAAATTATTTTTGAATTGATACATGTTCCCCAGGGAAATGCCAGCACCCATGCCTTTTGTTTGACAATACCTTAACATTTGGCTTCCATTGACTGCACTGGAGTTCGAATTTGGCACCTGAACTTTAGTTCCAATAGTTTTTATTGAATTTTCACATTTTACAACAGAAATAAAAATAGAAAAAAAGTAGAAAACTGTATATATTAGAGAATTAAGAATTGTGATATAGTGTTTGAAGAGTATGCAAAGTGTTGTTCTTAGGTATATTGACTGTTTACCCTATTCACTACCTTGGTTATATTAGGGGCTTCCATTGTCCTCCATTTTGAAGTTATGGTCAAGCGTGCCGCTATCAATATATGAGTTATTAAGCATCTATATTGAGTAGGCGCATTGTCGATATTTACGTTTAGTAAGGCTAGGTAGGGTTCAGCGGGTAATAGCAGACCCGGCATAGCTGCAATTAGTGTAAATACTGATTTCCAAAAGCTTCTTAGATTTTTACATTCCCACATTAAGTGGTACAGTGAGCCTTTGGAATTGCATTGTCTCCAACATAAGTTTGATGTATTTTGGAAAATTTGTGAAAGTCTAACTGGGGTTAAGTAGCTTCTATGAAGTGGTTTATGCAGTGTGTATATTTATAGCTAGTCTGAATAGCTTTATTCCAAACTGGCAAAGGGAACTCCGTCCCGAGCTCCCCTTCCCAATTTATCATGCTAGTAGTTTTTGTGGGCTTTTGCTCATTTTGTAATCTATTATAGAACCATGACAGGCCCTTTGGCTTCTTATATGAGGTTTTTAAGTATTCGCAGACTTCTGGGTGAGGAGAACTGTGGAGGTCTTTCACTGATGTATAGTAGTGCCTTACTTGGAAATCGGTGTAAGAGGAGGGATGTGGCTTATCCTCAATCCATTTTCGATACATAGTATCTTTGGGGATAGGGTCATTGTTCAACCTAAGATAGGGGATTAGGTATTTGTAAATGCCTATAGGGAGAACACTATTTCCCCTAGATGTACCTTGGGTATGCTGGGCGTTTAGTGTTTTCCATGCTCTAATTGTGGCTTCTATGGAAGGAATTTTTAGGTAGTGTAACTGTTTGCCTGTAAGTGTTGCAATCAGAAGGGAGGGCAAGTCCCTGTTAGACATCAGTGCTCTCTCTATCAGCACCCATAGTTTGCCAATGTCTTGATGGAACCATGCTTTCATTTGATCTAGTAGTGCAGCGTTATAGTAATTACGTATATTTGGGAGTCCCACACCTCCTATGGGTCTTTGTCTTAATAAGAGGGAGTAGGGAGTTTTGCTAGCTTGGTTTTCCATAAGAATTTCCTAAACATTTTATCTAGGGTGAAAAAGAAAGTTTCAGGGAGACATATAGGTATAGTGCGGAAGAAGTAAATAATTTTCGGCAATGTGATCATTTTTAGGGCTGCTATTTTCCCAATCCAAGAAAGTTTGAGTTTGGAAATGTGATCGAAGTCTTGTTTTATAATATTTAGTAGGGGTAGAAAATTATTCTCGTATGTATAGTTGGTGGGAAATGTGAGGTTGACTCCCAGATATTGCAGGGACTTAGTTGTCCATTGAAACGGGAATTTTTCTTTTAAAGAGTTCAATAGAGGTTGTGCAATGAACATAGGCAAAATAGAGGATTTTGAGACATTTAACTTGTAGTATGAAACCCTTTCAAAAAGTTACAGCAAGTTTTGTACTTTAACCAGGGAGGAAGCCGGGTTTGTCAGAGTTAATACCACATCATCAGCGAAAAGTCCTATCTTGTGGTCTCGGTCCGGTATTCTAATACCCGTGATGGAGCCATCTGAGCGGATGGCCTCCGCGAGTGGCTCCTTTACCAACGTAAATATCATTGGAGACAAGAGACAACCCTGTTGGGTACCATTTGTGATATAAAATGGTCTGGACATCGCATTGGAGGTATAAACGCAAGCTGTGGGGGCCATGTAAAGGGCCATCAGCGCCGAGGAGATAGATGCAGTAAGCCCAAATTTGTTCAGAGTTGCTTTGACTTACCCCCAGTGAACCCGATCAAACGTTTTTTCAGCGTCTAACGCCAGGAACACTGTTGGCACCTTGCGAGACTCCGCAACTTGTAGTAGATTATACATCCTACATGTACCGTCTGGCGCCTGACGGCCCTTCACAAAGCCCACCTGGTGCGGTCTAATTAATTGGGGAGTTACGTCTGTGAGCTTATTCGCTAGAATTTTAGCGTATATTTTTAAGTCACTATTCAAAAGATAAATAGGCCTAAATTTGCTGGTGTATCCGGCTTCTTCCCTGGCTTTGGCAAGGCTACTATGACTGCTTGAAGCATTTCCTCGGGAAAAGAGGCCATTTCAATTGCCCTGTTAAAAAGTTTTGTCATGTAAGGGGTCAGTATGTTCCTGAATGCCTTATAATATTCAGCTGAGAAGCCATTGGCCCTTGGTGACTTGTTGGGGGGTAGTGAGTATATGGCCTGTAGTATTTCTTTATCAGTAATGGCTCTATTCAATGAGGTAAGTGAGGTTTCATCTACAGAAGGTAGGTTTATTGTTTGTAAGAAGTGCTGTATGTCAGCGTCTGCAGGTTGGGTTGTAGTCAAGTCTGATTTGCATTTGCAATGTCAGGAGGATGGTAAACTGGGTTGTCAGTACCCTGTTCTTTTATGTGCGCTAATCTTGATTGTTGTTGTTTTTTCTTAATGTAAGAAGCCAAGAATTTACCTGCCCGATTTCCCTGGGAATAATATGTGGCTTTGGACTTTTGTAGGTGTTTCTGGTGGTTTTGAAGGATGTTCAGTCTAATGTCCTGTCTGCATTGATATAAGGCATCTAGGGTTTTAGGATCCACATTTTATGTTGAGATTCCAGAGATTTAAGTGTCTCTAATAATTTGTGTAGTGCTTGGGCCTTCTGCTTCTTTTCCCGGGAAGCCACCTGGATCAATAGGCCCCTGCTATATGCCTTGTGTAAAGAAAAAATATTGACATCTGATTGATCATTATGTTGGAAAAATTCTTTGATCTGACCACATAGCCTCTCCTGTGTTTTGGGGTTTTTAAGAATAAAAGTATTATTTCTCCATAAGTGCATTGGGTTTCCTTGCCCCTGTTTAAGTTCCAAAGGGATTGGCGCATGGTCAGACCAAGTAATAGAGTGTATTTTTGCTGCCATCACATTTTGTAAAAGAGATAAGTCAGATACAAACAAATCAATTTGTGAGTACGATCGGTGAGCTGCCGAGTAATAGGTGTAGTCCCTTTCTGTAGAATTTACATGTCATATAGATATAAAATAAATTGCAGCGCCCAAATGGTATGAGGTAATATAAATAAATAATGAAATATAAATAATAAAACACTAAAAAGTTATAGTCCCAACACGGGAGAATAGGCAATATGAGAGATGAGTCCCAAATTTTCATGTATCCAAATGTGTCAGAAAAATCTGCATAGAGATACTCAAAAACGTAGGGGTATTCTGATAAATCCAATAAATGGTAATGGATGTATGCTTACCAGAACCCCATAGGGCATGCGCAGATATCAAGGTAAATCAATGGAATGAGTAGTCAGGTGTCATCAGAGATCCTGGTAAGGAATATGCAGGTCACGAATATCCTGGAAGAGGTGGTCCGGAACTTCTCTGATGTCATCAACAATCCAAGGGTCGAGACCAGGAAGGGGCGAGGACAAAATCCTTGTCCAGATGGTTGCCTCAAACTTCTCCAAACGGTCACTCTCAGAGGTTATTGTTAAATGGCATATTGCAGTAAAAAGAGACAAAAACCGCAATAGTGTAATACTGTATAGTATTATTTATTTAAAAAAAAATGAATCATACTCACAAAGTATAAGAATAAAGAGAGCTCTCAATGTAAAATCGTGACAGGGGGGGTATGTCACGATTTTACATTGAGAGCTCTCTTTATTCTTATACTTTGTGAGTATGATTCTTTTTTTTTTGGGACTTGGGAAATTTGGGACTCATCTCTCATATTGCCTATTCTCCCGTGTTGGGACTATAACTTTTTAGTGTTTTATTATTTATATTTCATTATTTATTTATATTACCTCATACCATTTGGGCGCTGCAATTTATTTTATATTTATTGGAACAATTGGATCAGTTGTTGTTTGCGAGCAGCCTGTACTACATTTTTCTTCATTTCCTTCTAATTTCCTGTGTGCGCGGACTTTTATCTTGCATGTTTACATGTCATATAGGCCAGTTGAGTGGAAAAATGAGTGAAGTTCATTCTTGAAGCCAAGGTCGTATTAGAGCAGTCTAGTTGCCTATTTGATACACAGTTAATGTCTCCAAAGTAAAGCAGTAAGAGCCTTTCTTCAACTTCTCTATTTTATTTTGGAGTGAGCGAAGGAAGGGCAGCTGCCCCGTATTTGGAGCATATATGTTTACTAGAGTGTAGTTAGTATTGTTCAGGGTGCAGACAAGAATGAGATACCTTCTTGCTTTGTCCCGGATGACTTCTACTTGAAAGGCCACTGTTTGTCCTAATGCTATTCTTTTTTGGCCCAGTAGCGGTGACTATATGAGGAAACTTTCTGTTTGTGCATTTGGGTTGTTCATGTTCTGCAAAGTGTGTCTCCTGAACACAAATTATGTCGCCTTTCAAAGAAGCTGCTTCTTGCCACATAGCACGTCTTTTAAAGGGACTATTCAGTCCTCTGGCATGCGAAAACGACCACAAAATAGTCATGGGGGTACAGCTTCCTAGTACCAACTATCACCTAGCAAAAAGTTTAAGTCCCATTCCTGACCAAAGTCACGCATATATGAACTAGGGATTTTACTGCAAATGTGCGGCCCTCCATTCTGATGAGGAGTTTAGTCTGGAATCCCCATGAATAGGTTACTTGATGGTTCCGTAATAATTTGGTAATATGGACCATTTTTTTTTGTGCCATCATGGTAAATTGTGATAGGTCTGCGTACACTATTATGCCGGTGTAAGGGTCTGGTAACAGCGAGCTGCGTCTAGCTAGTCGCATGAGGTCATCTTTGACATTAATAAAAATGAATGGGGCGTGGCTTGGACGTCGAGGAGAATGGCCGCTTGAACATACAGCTCCTCCACTCTCTAGCCCAACATCCAAGGGCACCAGCTTCCGAGGACACCAGCCATGGCATACAAAGACGCTGAGATGGGGAAAGCAGACCGGGACTCCTCCGGCACCCGCTACAGATCACCATGGGCACTGGACACCCAGCTGAGCGCGAACATTCCTGAAATGTTCCGCTCTCGCTCCCAGCCTCGTGACGCGGCCCTCTCACAGGTCTCAAGCCTCGGTGCAGGGGTAAGTGCCGACCCGAACGTCTCCTCCACAAACGCTGACACCCATACAGAAAGGAATATAACCCCTCACACCAAGCCATAGGACTAGAAGACTTAAAATTTATAGCCGCAGACATCAAGAATACGCTGTCTGCAGCTATTGCAGAGCTGAGGCTTGATATGCAAGCGGTGGCCACACGCTTAGAAGATGTGGAAGACATGACAGAAAGACACGAGGCAGCCATTATAGCGACCAGACAGACACTCTCTGCACATACATAAAGTATGAGAGAAATGCACAGAACCTTAGAGGACCTGGAGAACAGATGTCGAAGACACAATGTCAGGTTTAGAGGCGTACCAGAAACGATCGATATCGATCAAATCCCCCAAGCAGCAGCCTCCGTCTGCAATGATTTACTGGGCAGACCTCCAGAAACAGCAGTGGAATTCGAACGTATACACCGCGCTCTGCGCCCCAGGGGTAGAGACACCTATCCCCCTAGGGACATTATAGTATGTTTGGTGGACTTTAAGCTCAAGGAAGAAATAATGCGACAAGCCAGACTGCAGGGCCATATTTTATTACAGGGATTTGAAATAAAAATATACCAAGACCTATCCCTGATCACATTGTCTAAACGTAAGGCCCTGAGACCTCTCCTAGACATCCTTAGAGACAGAAACTTGCCATACCGATGGAAATTCCCTTTCTGTCTGCAAGCAGGCTAAGGATCAAGAATCGCGAACCTGCGACACCCAGAAGAGATACCAGCATTTTGCACCACCCTAGGCAATAGAGAACTGGGCCCTAGACCCACAAGCACCACCGCTCCCACAGGAGGAACCGATGGACACCCACCGGAGGGACGCCACCCCAACTCGCAGGCGACGCAGACGCCACTCCAATCCTTCTCCATTACCTCCCAACCGTCATCTCCCCAGAGAAGGTAACATCCTTGCTTCTCCGGCGCATAGGAGGCCTAGAAAAGATTGAGATCAAAATGCTCAATTGCTAGAAGCAAGAAATCAAACTGGATCTGCAAGACTTTCCCTTAGCCATAACACTCCCAACAGACAAGAACTCATCCCGCAATCTTTCTCACCCTCAAACCTAAACACCGTGGCACCGTTGCCCAGATTGCCTACAGTTGTTCTACCACTCCCCCCCCTTTTTCTTTCTTCTTCCTTTTTTTTTTTAGATGGACCCCTCTTCATGCCCTTGAGCCTCCAGAGAACCACGTAAACCCCTCAGACCGCTGAGCAACCCAAGCCATACCCTTACCTGACAGAGGTATGCTTACGTGACCCTTTATGGACTACCAAGACCGGGTAAGCCTAATCTACCATACACACTCTTGGCAAATGCCCCCCCCTTGAACTGCTCCATTGGCCCTAGCTATGGATAATCATCCCCTAGGACAACCTGCGGTCCAGGCCTCAAGCACCCTGGTTCCCTCACCCACTAGACAATGTTATGCAGAACTAGCCCCCGGCTATCCGCTCCACAACAGGCATAGACTCTCACAGCCTGAAGAGAATACACCAGGGGTTCCTGCATCCCCCCCCCTTATCTTCCTTTACCAACATTTAATTCTTAGCCCTAGCTCATCTGATCTCTAGACACTCTAGCCCATGCAGCAGCATCAGTGCGCAAAATCAGAGAACGCCACTTTCAATTCTTACAACCAAGCTGTGATCATATACTATGCATTATCACTCTTGCACCGAGCAACCCTCCTTGCTCAAACGGTTTGTATCTCCATTCTCTGTATGTTATGACCAAACCATTGCCAATTGTGATCTCATAACTTCTTAATGTTCCATTGATATCCGAGGGGTTCAGGGGAGGGAGGAGAGGTAGAGGCATAATAAGAACAAGCTTATATGCAGTTAACGGTTACTGTTTATTGATCGTTTTGTATTAATTAATTAAGAGTGTTTACTCAGTTAATGCTTTGGCCTGGAAGGCCTCCTCCGACAGCTACTAAACTCCCATCCGAGCTCCGGTTGGTCAAACCCCCCACAGATAGCTCTCACCCGATCCCTTAATCTCCCGCACTGGGATATACATGCTGGCGGAGAAGGCCTACCCAGATATTTAGTTCTAAATATTACCTTACTTATGCCTGTATGTAAAAATCTCAAACCACCTACATATGCTTCCATCCATGGGTACATTAACTAGCCTGAAAGGCAATATGTCTTTGTAAGCTCCCGCACCATCCTCTCTTTACACACCTTCATAGTAATCTCTCCCACCAGATCTAAACGAGAATCATATAGATCACTCCGTCTAAGAGCAAATCTAGACCACCCTCTCTAATGATACTTCCACACATTTCTCTCCTACCACGCCCTCGAATGTTTCTGTATAACGGAAAGTCCGATCAATTACATGGGTACCTACCTTCGTATACATCCACCAAACTCTAAAAATGTATGTCCGTATTCATTCCATTATAAATCTTGATTTATAGACCCATCCGGAAGAGGCGGTCGTACATATAGGGTCACGCCCTCTAATTCCCTAGCCCACTCTCGATAGACACCCCCCAAACTGGTTGGCCTCGAGCCTACCCTCAAATCATCGACAG
>BLSH010338710.1:397411-407845 GCA_018402905.1 Glandirana rugosa | reverse complement strand
CATGTCTGCTCAGCTTGGGAGCAAGACATCCATAAATCTCTAACACACGATGACTGGAAACAAATATGCTTCTATGCGCACAAAGGCTCCCTCAATGTAGCAACACAGGAATGCAACTACAAGATTATTTCTAGATGGTATAGAACCCCAGAAATACTAAGCAAATTTTACGCCTCTAATCCTAACAAATGTTGGAGATGTGGTGCTGAAGGAGGCTCCCTTATCCACATATGGTGGTCATGTCCTCAAATCCAAAGCTTCTGGCAAATGGTTCATGACACCATTTCAAAAGTTACAAAGGAAGATGCGGAATTCTCCCCTGCATTTTACCTCCTTCACCACACGTCTAGACCCAGAAGAAAACATTTGAAATCACTAACAATGTTCATGATTAATGCTGCTAAACACTGCATTCCACACCATTGGCACACTACTAATATTCCAACGAGAGAGGAGTGGTTCAGGAGACTGAACTACATTGAAAAAATAGAAGAACTCATTAACATCTCCAATGAAACCCTATCTAAATTTACCAAGACATGGTACTACTGGCAACAATTTAAGAGACTAAATGACCTCTCCTTAGATAACACTTAACCCACTCTACCTAATATGTATCTGACCCCTACAGGTGCGTTCATTCTGGCGACGTGCGGGAGCGGGAGGAGGGTCCGAATGGCACATGCCCCCTCTCTCCCAATCCTGGCGCTCCCTACCCCCCCTACAACTAAAAGAATAACATACCTCCAACGAGGATCCAACCCCAAAACATAACTCCGCAGTCTCCTGATTCTTTACCTTCCCATACTGTTCCCCCCAACGGATCGAGAGGAGACTAGCCCAAGACAACCCCAAAACAACACAAGACACTCCCCTTAACCATTTCATGGGAGTAAACCTACCCCTTCCCCCCCCAACAAATCCTCCCCCACCCCTTCCTATCTAAATTGATACATGATGCCTCCCAAGGTATCAAAACGAGATAAAAGCCTCGATATGTACAATTTTCCTCAAATATTATTAAACCACAGGTATTACATTTACATACCAAGATCTCTCGCACTCAGATGTTAATTAGTTATATACGTGATTACAAGAAATTGTACTTCTTAATACTTGTTTATGTATAATGGCTTCTCATTTACTGCAAAAACCAAACATCAATGTATAACAATTTTCGCATCTGTATACAATAATTTCTATAGTTTGATATGTATCATCCACCTATATTCTCAATAAAACTTTATGGAACAAAAAAAAAACCTTTCAGTACATCTCCCATTTTAAAATCAATTACGATAAGTCCCACGCTCTGAATGTCTCCTTGACCGACGACCAACTTGAACAATGTAAAAGCTTGTTTCCTTTTAAATGGAAGTCACATTCTATAACATATCTAGGTATCTGACTTCCGAAGAAACTTTCTAATCTATATAACTGCAACTTCCCTCCCATTCTGACAACCATTGCACAAGACCTCAAATGCTGGAACAAAACAAACTTTTCCTGGTTTGGCAGATCCACGATCATAAAAATGAATGTCCTGCCCCGCCTCCTATACCTCTTACAAACCATTCCCATAGCTATACCCAACGCATTCTTTCTCTCTCTAAAAAAAATGTGTCGAAAGTTTCTATGGAACTACAAAACCCCCAGGATTAAATATTCCCAACTTGTGAAACCTAAAAGGAAAGGGGGAATAGGACTACCCGACATCCAGACCTACCACATGGCATGCCATCTGCAGAGGGTCTTAGACTGGCACCTCCACCACCACCTAAAAGACTGGATACCCCTGGAGAACTATCTCCAAGGCCTCCATAAGCCAAATCCCCTGGTTACCAAAACACCACCGTCCACCAGAATTAACGGCCCATCCCACGATCGGCCCAACTTTAACAAGCTTTGACAAGGCAGTCAAGACTCACAATATCTCTGCCTATTACGGACCCATGACCCCATTGCTGACTTCCCACCCGGTCTAGATTCTCATCCCCTATCTGGTTCCTATCCAGGAATAGGCATACGACTCCAGCACATCCGTAATAAAGATAAACTACAAGAGCGTGAACACATTAACATCAGCATAGCACCTAAACTGCTAGACTTCCTCAACTACATGCAAATTAAACACTACTTTTCTAAGTTAGGATCTCTAACGGACCTTTCAAGAGATCTTACCCCCTTTGAATCTGTCTGCATCAAGGGGGTCCCCCAGAGACACATGATTTCCTTGATCCACAACATGCTTTGGGACTCGACACCCTCAAATGCCAGCAAAGCTTGTGAAACATGGGAACGAGTCCTCCACATAAACCTCTCCGACTCTAACTGGGACACTATATATCGCCATAAACATAAAGGATCTCTAAACGTCTCCATACAAGAGAACACCTATAAAATAGTCTCCCGTTGGTATCGCACCCCTGCAATATTGCACAAATCTAATAAAACCATCCCGGACAAATGCTGGAGGTGCTCACAACCTCAAGGTACCCTCCTCCATATTTGGTGGGAATGCCCCCACATCCAACAATTCTGGAAACAGGTACATAACCAAATAAGCACCATTTTTACATACACCCTGGAATACACCCCAGAACAATACCTCCTTCACTACCAAGTCAACACTAAAGGGTCATATCACAAATCTCTTGCGATGGCCATGGTTAATGCAGCCAAACTCTGTATACCTAGACTTTGGGGTTCAGCTACAATACCCTCTCTGTCAGACTGGTATTGACAAATAAACAGAATAGCAGAGATGGAAGAACTCATATCCATCCCTCGCAATAATCCAAGCTTGTTCGCCCACCGCTGGGCTTGCTGGACACACTTCCAAACAACAGACCCATACAAACTCCTCATGCACACCCCCTCCTGCTAAAACCACACATCAGTGATATGCAATATTTACTTTTAAACAACTATGCAACACAAAATAAGCTCCCCACAAGACCTCTCCCCCACAGCAAAATCCTTGGTCAAGACTACTGACCCCTCCCTGCCCACAGCACCTTAGACACTATCTATCTCCCCGCCCTTTTCCATTATCCCCACTTCTCCTGCTTGTAACAGTGTGAAGGACTTTCCCCATCTGCCAAATCCTTATAATCGCCTCCTTACTGGAGAAAGGTCTCTTTTCAGGTGGACCGCCTCCCTACTCTCCCCCACCCCCCCTTTTTTTTTTCCCCATCCCTCACCTATCACATCACCTATACCTAAGGTGACATCTTTGACATATAGCTTTTATAACCACGCGGGATGTGGCGATGCCCTTACTCACCTTCTTAGACCTATAAACTTAGCTACTCAACTATTAGGAGACAACTAAAAACCTCTACAATTTTCTTATTCTCGTGCTCTGTATCTGTCACCATAAGGTGTACATTTTAGACCCATAATATGTTTTGTGACTGTATACAAACTATGTGCAGTTATTTGTCATTGAATGACATGTTATATGTATACCTATCTTTTCCTTCAATAAAGCTTTTTGGGAGAAAAGAAAAAAAAATGAATGTGGGCTATGACATCTCTGGGTGGCAGGATTGAGCTCACCTACTGGTGGTGCTTTGCTGCTCTGGACTGGTTGCTGCAGCTCCAGTGGCCACCAGTGGGTGTCTTCCCAGAGCCAGCAAGCTGTAGCAATCAGCCTGTCAGGATTGAGCTTACCTACTGGTGGCGCTGTGCTGCTCTGGGCTGGTTGCTGCAGCTCCAGTGGCCACCAGCAGGTGTCTCCTCAGAGCCAGCAAGCTGTAACAATCAGCCACACCTGGGTTCAGCCATTAATGGCTATTTAAGGCTGTTCCTCCCTTTCCCCAGTGCGTCATGATCCAGTTCGCCTTCCTGCTGCTTTGCCTGTTTCTCTCCACCTTGCTTCTTGTCTCTTGCCTTGCATCCTCCTTGTTTCCCCATATACCCTGTACCCTTGTCCAGTATTAGCTTTAGTCTGCAGTGTAGGTGTTAGTGTTTTTGTCAGGTTTTAGGTTTTGTTTGCTGTGGTTTGTTTATGTTCACTGTTTGCTGTGTTTGTTTATTACTGTGCACTGTAAATAAATCTCACTTTTTTAAGTTATATACTTGTTTGCTCTCAGTTTCCTGGTGTAGCTACGTGTCTGGTCTGCCAAGCTGCTGAATCCTGACACCGGGAGATGCTTTGGTTTGGGTAGCCTGTGCGCCCGGTCCACTATGACTTTCCCCACCGGGGTAGTGGGTAGTAAAGTAGCTATCATTTGTTGCACAAAGTGGCGGAGTTCCGCCGGTTGCACAGTTTCCGCTACACCATGCAGTTTGATGTTGTTCCTGTGGCCCCTATCTTCTATATCAGCCATTTTGTTTTTTAAAGCATCTAATTAATCTTCCTTTTCGTTGTGTGCATCCACTAGCTCGTTATGGGCTTTTGCAAATTCAGCCATCTTGTTTTCCACATGGCTGACTCTGTCCCCAACCTCTGCAATCTCTTCCTTTATGTTAGTCACACAGTCCATAAGATCCCTATGCATTGATCCCCGCAGTGATACTAACATTTCCTTCATAGTGGTATCGTTTAAGGGTTGTCCTGTAGTGGGGAAGTCATGAATCTGTTCATGGAACTCCACAGTGCTATCCTGAGAATGATCCTCCCCGTGCTTTTCCCCTGCATAGGTGTGCGCGGTGGATCTTTTCTGCATTGCCTTGTGTGGGCTGTGCAGCGGGGAATGTCCTGCTATGGAGCTAGAGCTGCTGTGAGGGGAGAGGGAGCTGTGCTCACCTCGGTTGTTGTTACCCCTTGTACCTTCGTGTTTCCTGGCTGGGCCGCTCCTTGCTGTGTAGGCCTCGTCGCCATCTTGTGAGCGCGGTGTGCTCTCCGAGGAGAAGAGGTCCGTCAGTTTGTTCGGACGGTGACTGGCGTTCTTTCTGCCCATTGTCCCCTGGATGGTGGCAGGGTATTGTAGCCTCCGGTCAGGGAGGGTGTTGTGGTCCAATGTCGCTTGCGCCACGGTGGAGAAGCTGGTTAGAGCTGAGCTCTCTCCTCACACAGCCATCCTCGTTGGCTGCCGGCCACGCCCCCTGACACCTGGACTTTAGTAAGGCTGGCTGAACCTGCCCAAAATGAAACCCAGATATTTTGGATTCATCACTAATTGTCACATATGGTTGACTGTGAAAACTATTTGGATGTAACATTTAGCAATGATTTCTTATTTGAGTTAAGTGAGGAAATGTTTTGTCTGCTTCTTTTTCAGATAAGTGAATCTTCTCCTAAACTATGTACCTACCCATCTTTTTATAAATATATTTATTTCTTTAGAAAGCATTTCACAGCTCAACAGCCCTCAAGCACTCTATCTACTCCCCTTCTCTAACCATGGATCCATTCCTTATTAGTGTTAATTCAGATACAACTTGAGTCGCACAGAATCGCATGACAGTGGAAATCACATGCTTTCAATGGTGTCCGGTCACATCAATGCAACTCAGCACAGCATGATTTTGGAAAAGGTTCCTGCACTTCTTTGTTGTGATTCCAGTACAATTTAGGCCACATAGACCATGCAAACCACATTCAAGTTGCACTACATAATAGCACTGAAATTGGATCAAAATTGGGTTGAAGCAGTTTGAACCTAGCCCTAGGTTGCTTCCTGTTATTAATTTGGCAGAACGTTTTAAGTATAGTAAAGTAAACACAATGGGTGAGCTACAATTTTTTTTTTTGTTTTCTCAAAGCATTTTTATGACCTTTGTTTATGCCAGAACAGCATAACTATCACAGTATATTTCTATTGATCACATTAGCTGCATATAAAAATCAAACTCTAACATATTATACTACTGTAGTTTGGTGAGCCATCACTGTGAAGCAACATACTATCCAAATATGCCAATAGTGGTGAACTAGTTTAAACTCCATTTTTTGGCTTCTGCTTGTGTATACTCCAAAGGAATGATGAGCTTTCTACTATGTGTTCTCTACATTGATTGACTACCTTCCAATTTTCACTTCTTTTTTTTTGTTTTACATACATTTTTATTGAAGGTAATGGAACATACATTGTAACAAGAATACAAGGTTCATAGTATAAATGATAGGTTTACAGCATAAGAGTTCAAGATAAATATTACTCAAAGGAGTAAAATCCTAACTTAAGGAGGCAGAACACTGGTGTGTCCTATAATATGTTTGCTTTGATCTTAGTGAGACTGTATACTTATGTTTACCCTAATTTTAATATAATGAAGCAGAGGGAATAGACCATAGGGAGAGGGAAGATAAAAGAAACAGAATAAAAGAGATATAAATAGGATAGGAGATAAGGGCAGGGGATAAGGAGAAGAGGAAAGATGGTGGCCCCTCCCAGCCCCCTGAGGGAGGGTTGATATAAGATCCAGAAGGATGAATCTTCCAGAAGAAACTCAGAAAAATTTGTATGATCCCGTGGTCCCCAGAGGGATCCTGCAGGGGATCAACACCTTGCAAAAGCCTGTACAAAGTCTGTGAAAAGAGCAAGTATCAAAAGGAGGTAGAGTATCAATATGGACTGTGGTCCATGCTTAATTAGCATATTGAGATGTTGACTTGAAGGATTGCCAACCATACCAGATGGCTGCGTGAGTGGTCAGTTTTTCTTGCAAAATACTTATGAGTTCTTCTATTTTTTCAATATTATTGATTCTGTGAAACCACGCCTCTCTCGTTGGTATGTTGGATGAAAGCCAGTGTGAGGGTATACACAGTCTGGCAGCATTTATCAGTATTTGAATCAGGGATTTATGATAATGCCTCTTAGGAATTATGAAGTGATGAAGCAGGTAGACAGCAGGGGAAAAAGTAAGGGATTCTGATGTAATTGTTTGGATATTGTTGTGTGTCATCTCCCAAAATGTTTTGATTTTTAGACAGGACCACCAGATGTGGATCATTTAGCCTACGCTTGCTTTGCACCTTCAATGTGTGTTTGGTACCTGAGGGTTGAATTCGTGGAGAAGCTCTGGGGTTCTATACCATCTCGATAGAACCTTGTAATCACTCTCCTGCATTGCAACGTTTAGGGTGCCTTTGTGGATATGGAAACAAATCCTTTCCCAATCCGAGATATCTAGTTCTGTTCCTATATCACACTCCCAGGCCTTATAGGCCCAGTTGGAGAAGGCATTTTGATCTTAAAAAAGGGATGAGTATAGTATTGAAATCAGATGTCTTTGGGGAGATTTCTTGGAACAAAGGTCCTCCAAGCTGGATAGGTCTCTGGTCCAGTGACTGGACTTGTTAAATAGTGTCTTATTTGTGTATATGTCCACCTGGGAATTATATATGGCATAGTTTTGGTGTTAATTTCCTCCAGGGAGAGGATGGATTTCTTGTGGAAGAAGTGGGAAGTTAGAATGTCTTTCAGAGGCCAGCAGTTTGCTAAAAAGTTTTCGTTGATACCTGGAGGAAAGTCCGGGTTAGCTCGTAGGGGGGTAAATGGGCTCTTCCAAAAGTTGGATGAAGACTTCAGGATAGCGACTTGAAACCCCTGTAATGTGGGACCTATCAGGGGTGAGATCTTAATTTTAGAGAGAGATGTTTAGGATTTGTCCGGAAGTGATCTCAGAGTGGGAAAAGAAGTGATGTGTTTGAGAGTGACCCAATCTTTTACATCTTGGTGGATATTCCTGTCTACAATTCGGGAGAGGAGAGAGGCCCAGTAGTAGCGTTGCAAGTCAGGCAATGCTATACCACCTTTGTTTTTTGGGAGAATGAGAAGGTCGTATTTGATCTGGGGTCTTTTTTGTCGCCAGACAAATTAAATGCATTCGGCGGAAAGATTGAAAAAAGGCTTTAGGGATATGAATGGGGATAGTTTGAAGGAGATACAGTAATCGGGGTAGGATAGCCATTTTTAAGAGTGATGACCTACCGAACCAGGATGCATTGAGGATGTTCCATCTTTTTAAGTCTTCCCTAGCCTCTTTTAGAATTGGGATAAAGTTTAGTTGGAATAAGTTTTTCAGTAAGATGGGTATTTTGATCCCTAGATAGGTTATAGATTCTTTGGCCCTTTCCCCTATAAGGGGAAATTGTTTTGGCATTGTTTGACTAGCTCGGGAGGGAGTGAAATATTTAGGATGGAAGATTTAGATTGATTAATTTTAAGGTTCGAGATATATTGAAAGTTGTCAAGTGTTTTAAGCAGGCTAGGAATGGAAGTAACGGGTTCTGTGATGAAGAGTAGTAAATCATCGGCGAAAGCCGCTACTTTATATGTATGATTTTTGATGGTGATTCCTCTAATGTCGGAGTTGGATCGTATATGATTCAGCAGGGGTTCTAAAGTGATTATGAAGAGAAGAGGGGAAAGGGGACAGCCCTGTCTAGTGCCATTATGCAAAGGGAAGGCGTTCGATAGGTGGCCATTAACCCAAACCCTCGCAGTCGGCGAGGAGTATAGGGCTTTAACGTAAGAGAGCATATTGTTGGGCACACACATATCTCTAAGGACCTCTAGCACTTAGTTCCAGGCCACTCTATCGAACGCCTTTTCCTCCTCAAGAGAAAGGAATATGCCTTGTTTGTTATTTTGGGTGAGCCAGTGGTAGAGATTAAGGGCTTTTGTCGTGTTATCTCTCCCCTCCCGGCCAGGAATGAAACCCACCTGGTCAAGTGAGATTGATGAAGAAGAAAGTGCAAATAACGTTTTTAAAATGTATTCAATTAAAATCAAAAAATGAAATCAAAACTGGTGCTGGTCTCCGGCGGCCATGCGGAACATCGCTGGGATGTTACCCGTGGAGTGGGAGAGAGGGTCCCTGGGGCCCCGGGTTGCCTGGTTGGTGATGTCTTGCTTCCCCATAGAGGTGAGGCTGGTGCAAGGCAGATTGTCTCCTGTGGTTGCTGAGAAGGGCTCCGTGCTGTGGGAGAGAAGAAATCAGGTGGCCATCACCGAGCAGAGCCAAACCACGTCCCCCACTTCTTCTTTACACCAATACAAAACATGCCCACCATATGAAAAAAAGCATAATCAAATAACAACATATTCACAACCAGAACACTTTTTTCTCCACTTACTGCACCCATGATAACATCATACAAAACACTGCCTAGAAATCTATTACCCTAAATGCAGTCAAATTGCCAAAATAATGTTAAGCTTTTTTCTGGTTTCCCATCACTGCTACTAGTTGATCCAGGGAATGTTTGATTGCCTCCTGGGGGATCAGGAAGGAATTTTCTCCCCTGCT
This sequence comes from Glandirana rugosa, assembly GCA_018402905.1. Taxonomy (NCBI): domain Eukaryota; kingdom Metazoa; phylum Chordata; class Amphibia; order Anura; family Ranidae; genus Glandirana; species Glandirana rugosa. The sequence goes on along the minus strand of BLSH010338710.1, from coordinate 398,638 downwards.
GGAGCAAATTGGATCATACTTTATTGTTGTTTTTTTTCCTTCCTCTGGAACATCTGTGGATATACGATTGTAGGATTGTGTACATGGGGGTTTTCTATGTGTGTCTGTGTGTGTGTGTTTTTTCTCTGTGGGTTGAACTGGGTGGACTTGTGTCTTTTTGCAATCAGACTAACTATGTAACTATATAACGATGCAACTACTCTCTTGTGTAAGCTGCCTAATGCTTCAATATGTTATCACTGAGGCACAGTATATTTGGTTCTCCCCATTCTATGGTATTATAGATGGAAGTTTTGACACAGTGCAGTATAGGTATAGAGATAAAAATGCACATTAGACATTGTATTATTCATGTGGCCATTTACACTATTATAAACATGTACTAGACACTACACTTCCCTTTACATGACAATGTATTGATGTAGCCTCTCAGCACAGTTCAAAATAAATCACTATCCTTTGTACCACTAACAAAGGCACAGCAGTTCTGTAAGCTGATTGCATAGCCAAACTAAAACCTATTGCATTGTGGGGTAATGCCCCTGGGTTTTACATTTTTAAGGTGAGATATAAATATTTTAATGTTGTTCAAGGGTACTGTTTTATTTTTTTAAATGTTTTAGTCAGTGAGGAATATTTCATCATGACTGTGAATATAAGTAGCTAAAATTACAAAAGCTAATGTATTTGTATTGAAACTAAAAAATAGTATATTAACCGCCTCAGGACCGCCCACCGTCAAATGACGGCGGAGCGGTCCTGCTCTTCCAGCGGGTGGACGTCATATGACGTCCTCCCTTTAAGCCGGGATTGCGTGCGATCGGGCGCGCGCATCCCGGCTCTGTCGGTGTCGACGTGTCCCCAGGACACGCCGCTACACCGACAGGGGTGAACAGCCATTGGTTATGGCTGTTCACCACGTGATCGATCGCCGCACAGGACCCCTGTGCAGCTGTGGCTGTCTCGGCCCTACGCGCGCGGGCTAGCGTGCGTTAGGGCCGAATTTCCCTCCTGCAGTATACTGCAGGTGGGCGACCTTCTCGTCCTGGCGAGGCGGCAGTAAACTGCCACCCGCCAGGACTCCGCCAATTATATGATAAAAAATCAAAGTTATGTTTATGTAATCGAAAACATTAAAATCGATGAATATAAGTGTCAGTACTACTTTATAAGGAGTGACTGATTTTGTAAATTTTTTTATTTTGTCATGGGAACTTGTTGTAATTT
>BLSH010338710.1:379801-395632 GCA_018402905.1 Glandirana rugosa | reverse complement strand
ATCAGATCTGATCAATTTTCAATGATTGGCACCATAGCTTGTAGACTCTATAACTTTCACAAGGACCAAATAATATACACTTATTTGGGTTATTTTTACCAAAGATAGGTAGCAGTATAAATTTTGGCCAAAATTTACAAAGAAAAATTACTAATTTGCAAAATTTTATGACCGAAACAAAGAAAAAGGCATTTTTTCAAAAAAATTTCAATCTTTTTTTATTTATAGCTCAAAAAATAAACCCCCTCCTAGTGATTAAATACCACCAAAAGAAAGCTCTATTTGTGTGAAAAAAAGGACGCAAATTTCATATGGGTACCGTGTTGCATGACTGAGTAATTGTCATTCAAAGTGTGATAGCGCTGAAAGCTGAAAAATGGCCTGGACAGGAAGGGGGTTTTCGTGCCAGGTACTGTTGTGGTTAAATTGAAAAATATACAACAATTATATGTAATTAATTGAGGACGGTGGTAAAGATAAATATTGTGGGCCTTTATCTGAAAGTTAAAAGATGTAGGGTACAATATCTAAATGAAACTACAAGATATAAGTATAGGAAAACTATGTGTAATTTTGTAGAATGGATATCTGCTATACTGTCTTTAGTTGGGGCCCAGGGATGTCCACTGTATTCAGAGCTTCTTAAGAATAGTTAATTACCTTTCAAAACTTTGTAGTCATTTATATGATATATGTGAACCACCAAGACAATTAACTCACGCTGATGCACTCTGGGAATGCGCTGGAACACAGCAAACAGCCTTTGTGTCAATAAAACAAGCTATTGCAGAAACCATTACATATTATAACCCACTACAGTTCTTGGCTTTACAGTGTGATCAGACAGCTGAAAAACAAGATTAGTATAGCCAGTAATAAAGGTGGAATAAGTTGTAATAAGTATAGCATTACAATGGCAGAAAAATCATTAATAATCTGTCTCCGAATAGAAGGAAACACACGAAAATCAGAAGTGATAAACAGAAAGAGTACAGACAGACAGAGTTATTTATTTTAGTTGTATTATTAATAATTAAGGTTGGATTCAAAAACACTATTTTTTTCTACTAACAAATAATCCAAATATGAACCTAAAGTTATCTTTAAATGATTAAAATGTACATCATGTCAGTAATAGTGACCTATGGTTATTTTTTAGCACATTTTTGTTATCTTATTTAAAAATATTTACAAAAATATGGCAGAAATCCTCAGTTTACATCTTTTTTATATAATTATATTTTTATTTGAATTTTTTCAAAAGAAAAAACAGAAGGTACAAAATATACAAATTAAACAAATGCATAAAACAAGAAGGCAATGTAAGTAGGTACATGTCCAAAGTAGCACTGAACATAGAATCTCTGCAGGTTTTTCAGAAGCAAAATCAGCATATTTAGTATATGCAATAGGGAAGTTAAGTTATTCACAGACTGGGCTCGTGGGAACAATAAAAAAATGTTGCGGGTTCATATTTAAAATAAAATAGGCATAAGAAATGTACATTAAATCATACCAATGTGTTATTGTTAGAGACTAAAGCCTTGTACAGATGAGAAAATTGTTGGGCGACCGCACGTCCAACTTTTGTCCAAATTGGCTGTCGGCGGTTTTATCTAGCGCACTGACGGTAGTCAAGTAATCGTCCAACAAAGCCGAACGTACTGACATGTTACGAGCGTATAAATAGGAAGTTCAGGTGAATGTGATTTGTAAACTAGGAACGCAGGTTTACATGACCGACCACTTCCTGGATTCCGAGCATGCGTGTTTGCACTTACAACTTTTGTTGGCTAACTTCTGTACACGCAAGCCAAAAATTGGTGCACAAAAGTTTTCTAGTCTTCAAAGACAACTTTTGTTGGACGATAATTGGAAATTGGCTGTTGGATTGTGCGTGCTAATGGACGGATTATCGGACAGCAGGCTGTTGGATGACCGTTCTTTGCCGATCATTGTAACGCGTGTACGGGCCTTAAGTCATAGGGGCCGGTAAAGGAGATCCACCCTCTGAATGCCTGCTATAAGCTGAAGAAATCTAGACCATAACGGGGGTGGAATGGACAGCCAATAAAGTGGAATAACTCTCCTGGCAGCCAGAAGGATGTAGGAGATCAATCGTTTGGTGGGTTTGGCAATACCGGAGAAGGGGAGACCCAGTAGATAATGAAATAGGATCAAGTGGAAGAGACAACTCCAACACCTTCTGGAGCAATATCATCATCTCATTCCAAAAAGGCTGGTTCAGATGACACTGCCAGAAAATATGAAATAGCAGTCCCACTTCAACTCCACACCGCCAACGCATAGCTGGGCAGGAGGGATCATATCTATGCACAACCTCTAGAGTCTTATACTAGAACATCAAGCTTTTAAGGGAAACTCAGTTTACATCTTAAAGTTGGTTGTTGGGCTTTTTGTCTGATAGACCTGATAGGTAACTCAGCAGCCAACTGAGGGAGAGGACACAGCAGGCTGACAACATTGCTGTTAATTGTGAGGTAATAGCTTAGGGATATCATCCTTCAACAGGAAGGGCTTTACCTGGCAGGGTCTCCAGTTAATGATTTCTGCAGCATATGCAGAAAAAAATGTGCTTATGAAAGCTGTATACAATGAGATACGATGCCAAACATATTTGAATATAAATCTTGTGTGTACATAAACTTTGAGACCACCATAGTAATCTGTTAAAGAGAAGGAGCTTTACAACGGCAGTTTGTGTGAAAAGTAGAATGGATGAATATAATATTAAATATAGAAAAAGTGGTGTGGCGCTGCCGGATGTGTATATGTATATATTAGTGGTAGGTTTAAAAAACCCAAAAAGACTGCTGCCCTCACTAAAACACCCGTGGGTGTTGGATATGTAAGAAATGTAAAAAAGGTGAGTATGGCGCTGTCTGTAATTATGTGTTTTCAAAGAAAATCGTGTTGTTGCCAAATGGAATCAATGAGTGCTGCTGCTGTACCTCTGTGCTGAGGTCTAGATCATATATCCTGAAGCAGCGGGGATACTTCCCCTAATGTTTTCCTATTTATCCTAACATGCACCAAGTATAAAAGGTGCTAATGATGTGCCAATTATATTAAAAACAGTCAGGTGAAAACAAATGTGCAAATAGTCAAAAAGTGCAAGTGTGCAATAATGCAAAAGATATCAAACCTCACAGGTGTGCTTCCTAACTCTCCAAGTGGGAGTGAAGGTCTGTACTGGAGGACAGTTGAACCAGCACCTCCGTAAACCTGCTTACTCCCGTTTTCTCCGTCAACCAAAGGGGGACCCCTCGGGTCAATCCCTCATACCCAGGGAGATCCACATAAAATAAAAGAGAAAACCTCAATGTGAAAGTAATGCTGGCAGCGGTACTAACAAGTAGTGTACACTCACAGTTGTGCTTTGAGAAAGTCTCCAAGGGAAGTCAGACAGGTAGATTGTTGTGGCTTCCTGCGTTCCACCAAAACCGGAAGTGCGAAATGACGCTCACTGGCTCCGACTTACGCGTTTCGTCATAGCGACGTCATCGGAGACTTTCTCAAAGCACAACTGTGAGTGTACACTACTTGTTAGTACCGCTGCCAGCATTGCTTTCACATTGAGGTTTTCTCTTTTATTTTATGTGGATCTCCCTGGGTATGAGGGATTGACCCGAGGGGTCCCCCTTTGGTTGACGGAGAAAACGGGAGTAAGCAGGTTTACGGAGGTGCTGGTTCAACTGTCCTCCAGTACAGACCTTCACTCCCACTTGGAGAGTTAGGAAGCACACCTATGAGGTTTGATATCTTTTGCATTATTGTACACTTGCACTTTTTGACTATTTGCACATTTGTTTTCACCTGACTGTTTTTAATATAATTGGCACATCATTAGCACCTTTTATACTTGGTGCACGTTAGGATAAAAAGGAAAACATTAAGGGAAGTATCCCCGCTGCTTCAGAATATGTGATCTAGACCTCAGCACAGATGAATATAATATGTTTGCAAGAAAAGTAAAAACATAAGCAGGTGAGGGAACATGGTGACAGATCCATCACTGTGGTGGGAATCTGAGCTAGGTTTTATTATCAACAGACAACAATAAAGTCAATAGAATTTTATGTGGCATTAACTGGCACTGTCTGATAAATGCATAATATATGCAGTAAATATATGATAAGGCGCATATGCACACTTTACTGGAAGTAGAAATTTGATTTTTTTTTTAGCACTGATTAGGACATTTGGGCTCTGTATGTGGACATTTTTGGTGGTTAGATAGTAACAGTAAAAATCTTTAGTGTTTACAACCACTATAAATGCTAAGTTACCCTTTTACAAAAAGTAATAAATGCACATCTTTTTTCAGGTAACAAAATGTGCATTTACTATTTTTTTACTTTGCAGCATGTAGAGCATTGCACCCACCATCAGCAGATCGTAGGTGCAATGCCTGGATCCTGCAGACTCTCAGTGCACTGCCTGCCTGTACCTCCAATATGGATAGACAGTTACTAAATGGCAGGAAGAATCAATGAATTATGAGAGTACTCACCAGTGCCCTCACAGTTCATAAAGAACTACAAGCCATGGGCCTCAGAGGTTTAAATCCTGGGGATGGAATATTTTGCTTTGCAACCACACAAAAAGAGAATAGTGCAGAAAGCATTCACATGCTATGTCATGCACATTGTAAAACGTTTTTGTTTTCACGATTTATAAAGATTTATCAAGTCATACATCAGCCTGGGTATACAACTATACATGATAACGGCACAGTTGCAAACTTAGTTTGATTTTGATTTATTTTGTTACAATAAGCCAAATAATTTTGTGTCCATGCATGTATCTTATATAAGTTAAAGTTTCAAAGTTGCTGTAATTGCTTTCTGTGCTGAGATGCACCTTTAAGTGAGAGAAGATATCCCCAAAATAAGAGAAATTCTCATTCTAGACAGTTTTTTCCATACCATTTGTTGTCATAAGAATATTTCCCCCCTACCTGACAACTCTAAAATGTAGGACTTCTCACTTTCTGTTTTCTTGACAACGGTCACCTAAACAAATTAGGGGTAAATCTCCTGAGTTGGGACACAGGCCACACTAAAACATGGCACAGGGGTTTAAAGCTGGGGAGTAGCTGATTGAAATTCAGCTGGTTAAACAAAAAATGGGCAAAATTTGATAAATGTGTGGATGTCTCCTTTTAACAGGGGTCATTCATTTCATCTGCTGGAAAACCTTTGCTTATCAGCCGCTGCTGCCAATTAAAAATTCCTTATAAGCTAAAGTCACCCCCTCCAATAGTCTGAACAAGTCTGTAAATTTAGATCCAAGGCAAAAAGTTTCTGCTGCACTCTTTCTGTTTAACAAGAAACAAACGAAAAAAAAACAAAACAAAAACATACTTTTAGTGAAATATCTCTACTCACAATTAGAGTTAAGTAGTTGTAAACCCGAAACATCAAAATTAAAATGACCAGTCTACCTACCACGCAGAGCAGCAGAAGTCATCTGCCCCCAATCTGGTCAGGAAAGGAGCAGCCAATCATCTACAATCCTCTCCATTTTCCTACAGTGAAGAAACCTGACCCACAAAAAAAATGTGTGTCACCACACCTCCTCTCCTGTGACTAACAGACTAATTAGGAGACTCATGCATGAGAGAAGGGGGTGTGTGTCCTGCAGCCATCCACACATATCGCTCAGAAAGGAGCTCCAGCCTGAGGAGACTGGGAAATAAGTTATCCTCATAAACACTGGGCATCATATGAGGCACTGCAGACTTTCATAGGCAGGAGGGAGCTGAGCAAATGTCAGGAATCAGTACATAGCGGGCACATCAACAGTGTGAACAGCCTCACACAGATTTGACCCCCACAGTTGCCAGGGAGAGAGCTGAGCAGAAGGACCACAATTAACTCCTCAATGGCTGGTCACTTATACTGTTTAACTACTACTTGAAAGTAGGGCACTATGGAAAAAGTGCCCAGCAATTGAGGGGTTAATTGTGATCCTCCTGCTCAACTCTCTCCCTGGCAGCTGTGGGGTTAAATCTGTGTGAAGCTGTTCGCTCTGTTGATAATTATGACAGTGAAAGCATGTTTCTCCCATCTTCCTCCATTAGCAAAGATAAGCACAGATACGTTTTAGCAGTATCCACTATGTACTTATTCCTGACAGTTGCTTAGCTGCCTCCTGCTACGAAAGTAGGCACCCCAGTGCCTCATATGCTGCCCAGTGTTTATGAGTATAACTGATTTCACAGTCTTCAGCTCGGCATTCAAGCTGAGCCAGTGTGATTACTGGGAGAAGGGGGGAGTGTACAGAGGGGAGGGGGGTCATGTGATGTCAGGACCCCGCCTCCCGAGCTCTCTTTAATGATAGTAGTATTAGTGAACTAGTGCAATCTATTATATAGTTGAGCTTGTCAGTTACCTGTTACCATTGTTTATTCTCTGTTTTTTCCTTTGAAAACAAAAAGTGACATTTGCCTTTTCGAAATAATAATGTTAAAACTATATAGGTACCATAGATAGGTAAATATGTCCAATGTTTAGAAAGCTATGAGGTGCTTAAAGAGAGCAGTGTTACAGAGCAGGAGAAGAAAAGTCTGGGTGACAAAGCTTGTCTTGTTTGCCATTTTGGCAGTGGCAGTTGAGGAAGTGGTGGTAGTTATGCCTGTCATAGATGTGATGATAGGTAAGTGTGTGTAAAACACCTAATGCCACATTTGCAGGGTATCTGACACATGTTTTGTGGTCAGAATGTGGAGGATTTAAGGTAAACAGAAGGTGATATCAAAAGTGATTGGGAGGATACAAATTAACTGGTGAAACATATTCTATAAAGGAGAAGGGAGTCTGTTAGGAGAAGACTGTGCTGAAGGTAATTGCATTTGAGTGTGGTTTCCTCTAACTGCTGGAGTAGCAGCTCTATTTGAACTTCCTGCTTCCTTTAGCAAGTGCTGTTCGTTCTACAGCGTTACCGTGTTCCTGAGCGACCCGTCCTGAGCTACCTATTACCTGTAACCTGGCCTGAACCCGCATCTGCTTGAACTCCGCCTGCACCGACCCCCGGCTTGCCTACAACCACTCTTCTGTCTGATCCCTGTGTACTTCAATCTGCCTGCCTGTTAACGACCCTGCCTGCACCTGACCACCCAACTGCCTGCTCCTCCTGTACTGCTCAGCCCGCATGTTATCGACCCCGCCTGTCTCACTACTCTACCATCTTGCACGACCTTCTGTACGACATCTTACCATCACAAGTGTCCTATCCAGCCCTCGTGCTCCCCTGTGCTCCAGCGCTCCCTGTCTGCTCTATCAGGGGTTCTGGAACCAGGGCGGTAAGAGAGGTTGCCTTCTGCATAAGCCAGACTCCCCCATCAAGTACGTGACAGCAACGAACAGCCAGTCCGAGTCTGCGCAGTGGCCATCTCCTATGGAGGATCTGAGTACGCACCTAGCCGGGCTCACCCAGGCTGTGAGGGACTTACAAGGGGAAAACAGCCAGTTGGAGAACCAAGTCCGAGAACTCACGTTGCCTGTCAGGACCAGCCAGCTGGATGCTCACACCCTGCCAACCATGCCTAGTGAACCCGAGGTACCCCTGCCCGAGCGGTTCACGTGGGACCGCCTGAAATTCCAGACTTTTCACACTGCATGCGAACTGTACTTCCACCTGCAGCCCCGCACCTTCTCGTCAGAAGCTACTAAGGTGGGACTGGTCATCTCGCTGCTAAGGGATGAACCACAAGCATGGGCTCACCGGCTGCTGCAACAGGGGGCTCCTGAGACCACCAACCTTGTCCTTTTCTTTCAGTCCATGGCTCGGTTGTACGAGGACCCCCTCCAGGCTGCTATAGCTGAGGCTGCTCTCCACACACTCCAGCAAGGGCGCCGAACGGCGGAAGATTATGCAGCAGAGTTCCGGCGCTGGAGCGCAGACACCTCCTGGAACGACCCTGCGCTCCGTCATCAGTTCCGATTGGGGCTCACCGAACCGCTCAAAGACGAGCTGGCCCGTGTAGGAGTCCCCCCGACATTAGAAGCTCTGATCAATCTGACCATCCAGGTCGACCGACGTCTGAAGGAGCGTAGAGCCGAAGAAGCTGCAGGGGGTGTTTGCCCCATCCGGAAGGAGCCCCGACCTTCCCGGCCAGCTCTCTCCCCTGAGGAGAGACACAGACGTCTGACTTCCAACCTCTGCTTCTATTGTGGTGGCCCCGGACACCGTGTCAGGTCCTGTCTGGCTAAGCAGGGAAACAGGCTCCGCTATACCCCTGGAGAACTCTTATCTTTGGCCGATCCCTCCAACCATCTCATTCTGCCACTGCATATCCAGCTCCCTGGTGGGAACCTCCAGGTCCCGGCTATACTGGATTCCGGGGCCTGTAGCTGCTTCATCGATCTGGCCTTTGCAGCTCAGCACCAGATCCCACTCAAGCCTAAGACCCGTTGGATGGCCATCCGCTTGGCGGATGGGTCCACCATAAAATCCCGAGCAGTCACCCATGAGACAGTGCCTCTTTTTGCCCGGACAGCTGGCGGACACATGGAACATCTGTCATTGGACTCCATAACGTCCCCTCTGTGCCCAGTCATTTTGGGTCTGCCATGGCTCCGGGCACACAATCCTACCATTGACTGGCCCTCGGGAGAGGTCCAGTTTTTCTCTTCATACTGTCAGCAACACTGTTTGCCACCAGCTCCGGAATTCCCCTTTTCAGTGCTCTGTCTGGACTCTGATTCTGATAACGAAACCCGTTTCGCTGTTCCATCTGCCTACCATAAGTTTCTGGATGTGTTCAGCAAGAAAGGGGCAGATGTTCTCCCACCTCACAGGTCGTACGACTGCCCGATAGAGCTGCTACCGGGGGCAGAAGTACCCTTTGGCCGAATTTACCCGCTCTCTGAGTTGGAACTGAAAGCCCTCAAGGCTTATCTGGATGATAACCTTCAGAGAGGGTTCATCCGGCCCTCCACTTCTCCTGCAGGAGCTGGAATATTCTTTGTGGAGAAGAAAGACCACACTCTCAGACCCTGCATAGACTATCGGGACCTTAACAGGATTACCATTAAGAACCGGTACCCCTTGCCACTGGTCCCTGAGTTATTTCAAGACTAGGAACCGCTGCTGTGTTTACCAAACTTGATCTTCGGGGAGCCTATAACCTGATCCGCATCCGGGAGGGCGATGAGTGGAAGACTGCCTTCCGGATGCGCTTTGGCCACTTTGAGTACTTAGTGATGCCCTTCGGGCTCTGCAATGCGCCAGCCACTTTCCAGCACCTAGTAAATGATGTGTTTCGTGACAACTTGGATCAGTTTGTCATCATTTACCTGGATGACATCCTCATCTTTTCAACTTCCCTGGAGGATCATCGCAGACATGTCAGGTGCGTCCTACAATGTCTACGGCAGCATGGACTCTTTGCTAAGGCTGAAAAGTGTGCCTTTGAGTGTTCCCGAATCTCATTCCTGGGCTTCAACATCTCCGTCACTTGGGTAACCATGGATCCCCAGAAAGTCGCTGCAATTGTGGATTGGCCAGCTCCCGTGGACAGGAAAGGGGTCCAACGGTTCATCGGGTTTGCCAACTTCTATAGGAAGTTTATTAGAGGATTCTCTGCGGTGATCGCACCCATCACCCAACTCACTAAACAGGGCTCCCGTTTCCATTGGTCCCCTGAGGCCCAAATGGCCTTCCAGAAACTCAAGGAACTGTTTACCACGGCCCCTGTTCTCAAACACCCAGATTCGGCTCTGCCTTATACTCTGGAGGTGGACGCTTCTGAGACAGCAGTGGGAGCAGTTCTATCCCAGAGACGGGGTCCCAAGGCCTTGCTTCACCCCATTGCTTTCTTCTCCCGCAAGCTCACAGCGCCAGAAAAGAATTATGATTTGGGAGACCGGGAACTTCTGGCAATCAAATCCGCCCTCGAGGAATGGCGGTATTTGCTGGAAGGAGCCTTACACCCTGTCATGGTATTCACTGACCATAAGAACCTAGAGTACCTGCGCACTGCTAAAAGGCTGAGACCACGCTAGGCACAATGGGCTCTATTTTTCTCTGGTTTTAACCTGCATATCACTTACAGGCCAGGGTCGAAGAACGTGATACCGGACGCTCTGTCCAGGATGTTCAGTGAGCCTGGCGACTCCACGCCACCTGATACCATCCTCCCACCCCGGAGCTTCTTGCTACTGCAGGAGGATTTGCTGGCTCGAGTTAAGCGGTCCCTGGCGGGATCAACCATGTCTCCTGATTCCAGGCTGACACTGAAAGATGGACTGTGGTGGTTCCGGGATAAACTCTTCATTCCAGTACAGCAGCGTCTAACAGTGCTGGAACTCTGTTACAACCACCAATTGGCCGGACACTTTGGCGGTCGTAAGACTGCAGAACTGTTGTTACGCTCCTTTTGGTGGCCTTCTGCTGACAAGGACTGCCGGAAATATGTCAGCGCTTGTCCAGTCTGTGCCCAACACAAGACCAGCCGGGCAAAAGCATGGGGTCTGTTAAATCCGCTGCCCATTCCTGAACGGCCTGGATGGTGAGGAGGAATTTGAAGTGGAAGCTATCCTCAACTGCAGGAAGAGGGGTGGATCTACCCAGTTCTTGATTAAGTGGAAGGGGTACGGGCCCGAAGAAAGCTCATGGGAACCTGAAAACCACATCCACGCTAAAGAGCTTGTCAGGTCCTTTTGGACAAGACATCCAGGGTTAAAGGCCCGGTTGGGCATACGGAGGCTGCACCTTGGGGGGGGGGCAATGTTAGGAGAAGACTGTGCTGAGGGTTAATTGCATGTGAGTGTGGTTTCCTCTAACTGCTGGAGTAGCAGCTCTATTTGAACTTCCTGCTTCCTTTAGCAAGTGCTGTTCATTCTACTGCGTTACCGTGTTCTTGAGCGACCCGTCCTGAGCTACGTGTTACCTGTGACCCGGCCTGAACCCGCATCTGCTTGAACTCCGCCTGCACCGACCCCCGGCTTGCATACGACCACTCTTCTGTCTGATCCCTGTGTACTCCAATCTGCCTGCCTGTTAACGACCCTGCCTGCACCTGACCACCCAACTGCCTGCTCCTCCTGTACTGCTCAGCCCGTATGTTATCGACCCGGCCTGTCTCACTACTCTTCCATCTTGCACGACCTTCTGGACGACATCTTACCATCACAAGTGTCCTATCCAGCCCTCGTGCTCCCCTGTGCTCCAGCGCTCCCTGTCTGCTCTATCAGGGGTTCTGGAACCAGGGCCATAAGAGAGGTTGTCTTCTGCATAAGCCAGACTCCACCATCAGGTACGTGGCAGAGTCATTTGTCTTAAGTAGTAGGATCAGCCTTTTTTGTGGGGACAATTGCTTAAAACCATAGAGTAGAGTTGAGCTGGCACCTGGATGTTCGAGTTCATCGGGTTCGGCCGAACCTCGTGAAACCGTTCGGGTTCGGCACCGAACTCGATCTAAACTTGACAATGGACACCGGACCCCATTGAAGTCAATGGTGACCCAAACTTTTGGACACAAAAATGGCTGTAAAAAAATAATGGAAAGAGCTAGAAGGCTGCAAAAGGAAGCAAAATTGGGGTAAGAGTAGGACAAGTGCCCTGCAAACAAATGTGGATAGGGAAATAACTTAAAATCACATAAAAAAATAAAAATGGGAGGAGGAGGTGGATGTGGAGTAGAAGCCTAGAGGTTGACTAGGCCGTGACCGTGGCAGTGTAGATGGAAGTGGCGGTGAAGGAGGAGGAGGAGGTAGCCAACACTGTTATTTGTTTGTTTGGTTTTTTTTTTTCTAATTGGGGTAGCCCCCAAAATATTGAGACATATTGAAAAAAAAAAGGATACCAACGGCTGTGTGAGGCCGGTCTAAATGTCTATTCTGCACAAGGTACAGACAAGTCTTGTGGGATCCATGCCTGGTTCATTTTAATAAAGGTTAGCTTGTCCACATTGGCTGTGAACAGGTGGCTGCCATTGTCTGTGATAACGCCCCCTGCGTACTAAACACACGTTCAGCCAATACACTGGCTGCAGGGCAGGCCAGCACCTCCAGGGCATAAAGGGCAAGCTCAGGCCATGTGGCCCATTTGGAGACCCAGAAGTTGAATGGGGCAGACCCATCAGTCAGTACGTGTAGGCATGTGCACACATACTGTTCTACCATGTTGCTGAAATGCTGCCTTCTGCTAAGACATTGCCTATCAGCTGGTGGTGCTGTCTGTGGTGGCGTGCTGCTGACAAAGCTTTTCCACATTTCGGCCATGCTAACCCTGCCTTCTGAGGTGTTGGCAGTGCCACGGCTGCGTTGGTGACCTCTTCCTCCTCCTCCTCCTCCTCTGCCTTCGCCTTGTGCTTCCACTGAGCCACTGGTGTAATTTGGGAATGCCCTCAGCAGCGCGTCTACCAGAGTGTGCTTGTAGTCACGCATCTTCTGATCACGCTCCAGTGAGGGAATGAAGGATGGCACGTTGTCCTTGTAACGGAGATCCAGCAGGGTGGCCACCCAGTAATCAGCACAAGTTAAAATGTGGGCAACTCGGCTGTTGTTGAGCAGGCACTGCAGCATGTAGTCGCTCATGTGTGCCTGGCTGCCCAGAGGCAAAGACAAGCTGTCCTCTGTGGGAGGTGTATCATCTGTGTCCTCCGTATCCCCCCAGCCACGCTCCAGTGATGCCCACGAGCTGCGTTGGGTGCCACCCTGCTGTGAACACGGTTCCTCCTCCTATTCATTATCCTCGTCCTCCTCATCCTCCAGAACTGTCCCCTGGCTTGAAAATTTTTGACCTGGCCTATGCTGGTGCAGGAACCCACCCTCCGAGCCACTTGTGAATGACTGGCCTGATAACCGTGGAAATGACTCCTCTTTCTCCTCCTCTTCCTCCTGTGCCACATCCTCTTCCATCATCGCCCAAAGTGTTTTTTCAAGGAGACATAGAATTTGGATAGTAATGCTGAGAACAGTGTCATCGGCACTGGCCATGTTGGTGGAGTACTCGAAACACCGCAATATGATACAAAGGTCTCGCATGGAGGCCCAGTCATTGGTGGTGAAGTGGTGCTGTTCCACAGAGCAACTGACCCGTGCATGCTGCAGCTGAAACTCCACTATTGCCTGCTGCTGCTCGCACAGTCTCTCCAGCATGTGCAAGGTGGAGGTGCACCTTGTGGGCACGTCACATAGGAGGCGGTGAGCGGGAAGGGTGAGAATGCCGAAAGCGCGCACAGACGGCCCGCACTTTCTGCAGCAGCTCTGACATATCTCTGCACCACCATATTCAGCACATGCGCCAGGCAAGGGATGTGCGTCAAACCAGCTAGACCCAGAGCTGCTACGAGATTTCGCCCATTATCACACACCACCAGGCCGGGCTTGAGGCTCAGTGGCAACAACCACTCATCGGTCTGTTTTTCAATGCCCATCCACAGCTCCTTCGCAGTGTGGGGTTTATCCCCCAAACCTATCAGTTTTACAACAGCCTGCTGTCGTTTCCCCCTTGATGTGCTGAAGTTGGTGGTGAAGGTGTTACGCTGAGCGGATGTGGAGGTGGTAGAGGAGGAGGAGGAGGAAGCGCAGTAGGAGGAGGCAACAGGAGGCAAAGAGAAATGCCCTGCAATCCTCGGTCGCGGAAGGACATGCGCCAAACAGCTAGCCGCCTCAGGCCCATCCGCCACTACATTTGCCCAGTGTGCAGTTAGCGAGATATAGCATCCCTGCCCGTGCTTACTGGTCCACATATCAGTGGTTATGTGGACCTTGCCACAGATGGCATTGCGCAGTGCACACTTGATCTCGTCCCCGACTTGTTTGTGCAGGGAAGGGATTGCTCGCCATGAAAAGTAGTGGCGGCTGGGAACCACGCACTGTGGGACAGCCACCGCCATCAGGTTTTTAAAACTGTCCGTGTCCACCAGACGGAATGACAGCATTTCAAAGGCCAGGAATTTTGAAATGCTGGCATTCAGGGCCAGGGATTGCAGGTGGGTAGGGGGGTACTTCCTCTTTCTCTCCAGTGTTTGGGAGATGGAGAGCTGTAAGCTCCATGGGACCGCGTGGAAATGCTTGGGGACGGTGGCGAACATGGTGACGTTGCTGTCACATCGTCTGTTTGCTGGGTGGCAGGTGACACTAGCACTGTAGAGGTGGAGGAAGAGGCCGAGGCAGCAGCAGAAGAGGAAGCAGGAAGAGGCTGAGACCTTTCTTGGATTTTGAGGTACTTATTCCACTGCAGCAAGTGCTTTGCATTTAGATGCCTGGTCATGGAGGTTGTGCTCAGGTTTAGAACATTTGTGCTTCGCTTCAGCCTCTCATTGCACAGTGTGCAAACCACTTGTGTCTTGTAGTCAGCACATTGTCTGAGGAACTGCCACGCCGGGGAACGCCTTTGAGCTGCCTTTGGTGGGCTATGTCCCTGGGTGTGGTGGGTAGTAGCAGGCATACTGTCTAGGGGACGCTCGCTCCGCTTTTGCAACCTGCTTCTTCTTTTGCTGTGCTGGTGCCTCTGTGCGACCACCACCTCTTCCTCCAAACTGCACACATCACTCGCATGACCTTTATTTCATGTGGGGTCTAGGACCTCATCCTCCTCCACATCATCTTCCACCCACCCTTCACCACTGCCCTCCTTATCAGTCTGCACACTGTAGAAAGCCGCAGCAGTTGGTACCTTTGTTTCGTCATCATCATCACAGACGTGCTGCCGTGGTGTTTCCATGTCCTCATCCTGAACCAGAAGTGGTTGGGCACCAGTGCACTCAATGTCTTCCACTTCTGGGCCAGGGCTATGTGGATGGCCCACGGAAAGAACACCAGCAGAGTCATCAAAAAGCATAAGAGACTGCTGCATGACTTGGGGCTCAGACTGCTTGGCTGATTTACAAGGGGCTGAGGTGAAAGACTGATGGCCATGGGGTTCAGGTGCCAACTCTGAGCATTCATCAAGGGACCGCGTGGGAGACAATGTGAAGGAACTGGAGGCATTGTCAGCCACCCAATCTACTATCGCCTGTACTTGTTCTAGCCTCGCCATTTGTTGAGCGCCATTCGGGCCTACCATATAACATTGAAGGTTCTGTCAGCTACCTGAGGAAGGTGTTTCACTTGTGCGTGTAGCTGGCACAGATCGACCACGTCCTCTCCTTGCAAAAGGAGCTTCAGCAACAATACCAATACCAGCAACACCAGCAGCACCACGACCACCACCACGTCCCTTATTTGACACTCTCCTCATTCTGAACACAAATGTACTATGTAGCACTATTTATTAATACAAAAAAAGAATAATACATTATTATTCTTATTTAAAAAAAAAAAAAAAGAAAATTGTAGATGCACTTATTTTTGTGCAAGAAATGCACCACTCACACCAGCAGCAGGAACCTCTCAGTACACCAGTATGAGATGATTTTAGAACGATAATCTGTCTTTCACTGCACCGAAGGAACCTGTCCTTACTGCAGTATGAGATGATTTTAGAACAATAATCTCCCTCTCACAGCACCAACAGGAACCTCTCCCTAATGCAGTAGGAGATGGCTTTATAAGAGGATGACGTAATCCCTCTCCAAGGACAACCACGACACTCTCCCTCTAATAACAAGATTTTAGTAGAGTATGACGTCATTCCTGTCCAAGGAAGCCACGTCACTTTCTGTCTAATAGCAAGATTTTAGTAGAGTATGACCACATGACTCTCCAAGGACGACGACCACACTCACCACGTAAAGAACGTGTTTTTATTCACGTAGATGTTAAAAGAAAAAAAAAAAAAAATTTATTCTTATTATTACATAATAAGAAAAAAACATAATTATTTATCACGATGTATCATGTAAACACAAGTCTT
>BLSH010338710.1:363773-375894 GCA_018402905.1 Glandirana rugosa | reverse complement strand
ACCTCTCCCTAATGCAGTAGTAGATGGTTTTAGAACGATAAACTCTCCCTCAGAGCATCAACAGGAACCTCTCCCTAATGCAGTAGTAGATGGTTTTAGAATGATAATCTCTCCCTCAGAGCACCAACAGGAACCTGTCCCTAATGCAGTAATAGATGGTTTTAGAACGATAAACTCTCCCTCAGAGCACCAACAGGTACCTCTCCCTAATGCAGTAGTAGATGGTTTTAGAACGATAATCTCTCCCTCAGAGCACCAACAGGAACCTGTCCCTAATGCAGTAATAGATGGTTTTAGAACGATAAACTCTCCCTCAGAGCACCAACAGGTACCTCTCCCTAATGCAGTAGTAGATGGTTTTAGAACGATAATCTCTCCCTCAGAGCACCAACAGGAACCTCTCCCTAATGCAGTAGTAGATGGTTTTAGAACCATAAACTCTCCCTCAGAGCACCAACAGGAACCTCTCCCTAATGCAGTAGTAGATGGTTTTAGAATGATAATCTCTCCCTCAGAGCACCAACAGGAATGTTTCCCTAATGCAGTAGTAGATGGTTTTAGAATGTTAATCTCTCCCTCAGAGCACCAACAGGAACCTCTCCCTAATGCAGTAGTAGATGGTTTTAGATCGATAAACTCTCACTCAGAGCACCAACAGGAACCTCTCCCTAATGCAGTAGTAGATGGTTTTAGAACGATAATCTCTCCCTCAGAGCACCAACAGGAACGTTTCCCTAATGCAGTAGTAGATGGTTTTAGAATGAGAATCTCTCCCTCAGAGCACGAACAGGATTGTTTCCCTAATGCACTATAAGATGGTTCTGAACGCTAATGTCTCCCTCACAGCACAGACATGAACATCTCCCTAATGCACCATAAGATGTTTCTGAACGCTAATGTCTCCCTCACAGGACCACAATGAAGGTCTCCCTAATGCAGTCTGAGATGGTTGTGAACGCTAATCTATCCCTCACAGCAGCCACATGAAGCTCTCCCTACTCTAGTCTGAGACAATCTGACACGCGGTGCTATGTGACTCCAGCCCCATATAGAGGCTGGGTCACATGATACCCTGGTCAATCACAGCCATGCCATTAGTAGGCATGGCTGTAATGGCTTCTAAGGGCAAACTAGTGAAAAGCTTGTTGATTGGCTGCCCAGCAGCTATAGAAAAGGCGCCAAAAATACCCGAATACCGAACCCGATCCTGGACTTTTTTTTTAATGTCCGGGATCGGGTTCAGGGCACGGACACCCCAAAATCCGTTACGGACCCGAATTTTACATTACATGGTTCGCTCAACTCTACCCCAGAGCTTTTAGGATCCCATGGATGACTGCAGCACATTGCTAGCTCATATTCCTCACACTTAAAAGAGAAGAACGACCAAAGCATTTCTGGCCATATTTCTCTTCTGGGTCACAAGAGTGCACTTACTTTTGCACTCCTGTGACTCAGAATCAGCCTACAGCGGGCTAAAGGCCTAGGTTGACTGACATCAAAGAGCCACTTTGGGGGGGCGTGGCCTGGCACCGGAGCGAGATGGCAGCTTAATCAGGGAGCTCCTCCGTCCGGCGACATAATCAGCTATCTGTGGAGCGGAGAGGACCGTGTCACACCACTCGAGTGAGTAGCAAAGGAAGGCTCAACTCAGAGGATCACTCATGGATCCACCCACGCAGCTCAGCCGGACTATTCCGGCGATGTTCCGCACTCAGCACACGGAGACACAGGCCGCATCTCAAGCCTCGGACTCGAGTACACCGCGATCAGCAGCAGACGCGATCGTAGCGGGACTCCCCCTGGCAAGTACACAACATCCCCTGCCCTCGCCCCTGCTATGCCTAGCAGACTTACAGCAAGTAGCCGCGGACATCAAAAACACTTTGTCCGCGGCGATCTCCGATCTCAAAACTGACATTAAAGCAGTAGCCAGACGCCTAGAGATCGTTGAGACGGCCACTGTAACACACGGAGCGCCTATACAAGTACAGGCCGCTTCCAACAACACTACTCGCCATCTTATTGAGATGCAGCGCCACCTAGAGGATCTAGATAACAGGGGGCGCAGGCACAATCTGAGGGTGCGTGGGATCCCTGAATCAGTGGAGAGTCCGCACCTTCAGTCTACAGTATGGGCAATCTTCAACACAGTACTGGGAAGACCTCATGATGCCCCTATTGAGATGGAGCGCTGCCACAGGGCACTCAGACCTAGGGGGAGAGACACAGACCCCCCCAGGGACACTGTATGCTGTTTGGTGAATTTCACGCAAAAAGAAGAGATACTGCGCTTGACGCGCAACCACGGTCAACTTATACACGAGGGAACTCACATCCAGATTTTCCAGGATCTCTCAGCTATTACCCTGCAGCATAGAAGGGACTTGCGACCTTTGCTCCAACTACTAAGAGAAAGTAGGCTTGTCTACAAGCAACGAGCGGAAATCGGACAGCTTCCCTGAGAGCACCGGATGACCTGCCTACGTTCTGCTCCACACTAGGCATTCCAGAAGTACAAGTGCCAGACTGGTACAGCATTTTCTTAATGGAATAAATCCTTTACACTGATGCGGTTGTCCAAGGGCACTCAGGAGACAAAGATAAAGGAAACCATAGTGTGTACTGTACAATAAGTCGCATTTATTGCGCAAGTAAAAGTTGTACTTACAGGACACAGATAGGTCATCAGCAATATTGTAATACAATCCAGACAATCTTTGTTTGCAGTGGCGTGCGTTCCAAAGGAAGACCACCGTGAAAACCGCACGTGACGCAAGCTGCCTGTGACGGACCGGAAGTGACGTCAACACGTTTCGCTCATAGGTTGAGCGTCATCACGGACGATGACGCTCAAACAAAGATTGTCTGGATTGTATTACAATATTGCTGATGACCTATCTGTGTCCTGTAAGTACAACTTTTACTTGCGCAATAAATGCGACTTATTGTACAGTACACACTATGGTTTCCTTTATCTTTGTCTCCTGAGTGCCCTTGGACAACCGCATCAGTGTAAAGGATTTATTCCATTAAGATCCTTCTGACGTCCAGGATTCTGAGCCCCCACCAGAATTTCCTTTACTTGACCCACTGACTGAAAAGCAGTGGGTCCACGTTCTCTGGTGAGTGCGGGCACCAAAGGGGGTCACCATATGATGTGTGTCACTTCACTGCACACTTATCGTTTTTAGGAGCACGGATTTGCACCTTTTTTTCAGCACTTTGAAGCACTTATCACTTTAAGGAAGGATTTACCCATTGACTCACATATGTTTGGATTGCCATTTTTTGACACTTAATTTGTTGTTGTGGACTTTATGGGAGACTGATAACTTGAGCACAGCAGTCCCCAGATTATTTGATGTTTTCAGTCATTTGTCACTATTTATTATAAGATTTACATATGGATTATGCACTATTTTGTTTAAATGCAATTTTTGAGTTATTGGCACTTTGATATATTAGAGGGTTGGGCGCTGTTTTACAGCATAACATATTCTTAGCAGGTAACTCCTGAGTACAGCAGCCCCCTCTTTATTTATATTCACATAGATATATGTTATTTGCTTTTAGCACATTTTTAGTTTCTAAAATAAGGGCAGGCGCTGTTTTCTTATCACAGTTTAACAGCATTTTCTTGCCTCCTGAACCCTGGATTGCAGTACATCAGGAAGAATCTCCACGTTCACAGAGGAGCAGACAGAGACGCCGCAGGCTCTCGAATTCATCTCCACAAAGAATACGCGGAGACATGGAGACAGAAGACAGCCCGAGAGCCTCCCCGTCTTCGGTCCGTCGCAAAACAGGAATCTGACCGACCCCACTCCCATTCAAAGATGCACCTCTACTTAGCCTACTCCACCTGACAACACAGCCCAACCTTAAGTTCATCATGTTCACCTGATCTATAAAGGCCAGGGAAACCTGCCAGTTACCCAAGCCGCTATATGCAACAAGGTTTGTTCGTCACATCTTGGCACATGAGCCGTGAGTACAGTACTGCACAAACTTATTTTTCATTTTGCTGTTTGTTTAAGTGCCCCCTGAGTTGCAGGGCACATTCTGGTTTACTTCCCGGGATACGGAACCCTCAGGTCCAGATGACTAATAATCAGAGGTTTGACACTACCTACTGTTAGACACTTAGTTGAGGAGATAAAGGAGACGCATACTGCTCCATAGGGTATTCACTAAAATGTGCCGTGCTTTCTATTTTGATGCTGATCTGAGTTTCAGGATCTGTACTGGAAGACATTATCTCCTGGGACCTCTTAGCCCTATGACTATGGCCTAGGCCTTGGACGCCTTTCACAATCACCCCCCCCCCCTTCCATGAGAACTCTGGGGCGTGTTTGCTCCATGGTACATCCCTCCCTCAGAGTTGAGTAACTGAGGGGGCAGGTATCAGGGGAATATAGGGAGGTGAGAGGAGGGAGGGGGGAAAGGCAGAATTCAGAGTGAACTGAACCGAATTATACACCTCTGGCCTCCATTTGTCCTCTTTGAGGTACCTGGACATGTCGTTCATGCCATTTTTTGTTTGTTACATTGAATGTTGATTACTTTATACAAGGGTAATAGTTTTCTGCGCATCAAATACAGGTACTTGCGGCTGTGGCCCACCTGGTGCTTTTGTGGGAACCACTTTGTGGGCTCACGGGATCACCGGGGGGTCATAGACAGCAATGCATGAAGGCAAATGAGATGAAAACATAATACAGATGATGCTTGTGAGACAGGTATTACAGACTGTGGGGGGGGGAACGGGGGGAAGGGGGATGATACCCTTCTCCCCTTGCTCCCCCTCCTACTTCTCGGGTTGTAGGGGAAGTGTATTGCCATATGGGTGTGCAAGTTCTCTCTTTTATGTGATTTTCCATAACGTTTGAATAAAGTAACCCCCTAACGGTTCTTCTTTCTGTTCTATACATGAAGGTGACGGATTCCGGAAGTGTATTGGAGCTTGGGGCCGGTCTGAGGGGAGGAGCCAATGATGCCAGGCTATCAGCACAATGTGGCCTCCGGGATCTGACTATCAGTTAGACCTGAAGTGCCTCACAGGTACTCTCACTGTTTGTTTACACAGCCACTGCAGACTTTGGCTCACCCTCCCAGACTGGTCAGATAGGATTTTGAACATCTGCATAAGGCCTAATAGAATGTTTCATTAACCTTTATGTAGCGAATGTAGATCTACAGGGGGATCATCTGGGACAGGGACTTCATGACACCTTCAGGGTACCTCAGGAAGAGGACCCACTTGTATATACGGACACGGAACCCCTCTGGGGACTCCCTCCGGGGATACCTTCAAACATAGAGTCCCCGGACGGAGGTAGTATATGTTAAGTAGAGTTAGTTTCTGTGCCAGACACCTCCCGCACTTCGGAAGAGGCGGGTTCTCGTCTGATACTTTTCCGGCATAACTGGTTTACATTTTCTTACCTAACGTTACTGTTAACTACTTCACCTAGGTGCCTTAGCTGGCTAGCGGACACCTCCGGTTTCTACTGAGACCCCTACAGTTAGGGTCTTCGGTATACTTCCCGAGTGATTTCCGGTATCTCAGTTTTCTTTCCCTAAACTTCCCCCCCTCACGTGTATTTCCTCCTTCCGCCCCCCCCCTCTTTTCTTTTCTTTTTACTCCCCCCGGTTTTTTTTTTTTTCTCTCCCCAATCCCCCCTGGAGTGACTCTACGGGGGGCAGGGGATAAAATGGCAGCGGTTTCTACCAGAATGGATAAAATATCCCTTAAAATATATTCACTTAACACCAAGGGCCTTAACTCCCCTGAGAAAAGGAGTAATGTCCTTGCAGAAGCCTACCGTAGTAAAGCACAGATTTTCTTCCTACAGGAGACACATTTCAGGAGAGATGCGATTCAGCGCCTACATGACGCTCGCTACCCAACGGTATACCATGCCACGTGCAGTGACTCGAAAACCAAAGGGGTTTCTATATTGATCTCAAGATCATGTCAATTTGACCTCTCTGAGCAATTGGCAGACCCTGCCGGCAGATTTTTATTTCTTAAAGGCCTTTGGAAAGGCAAGCCCTTGACACTAGCGAACATTTATTGCCCAAACACCAAACAAGTATCATTCCTAAGGGAAACGCTCCTTCAACTCACCTCGTTCAGGTCAGGCATTTTAGTGCTGGGGGGAGACTTTAATGTGACTTTAAACCCAACTCTGGACTCATCCAATGGTTCATCTTCCCTGTCTTACGCTGCATTACGCCAAATCAAAACGCAATTGGCTTCTCTGGCGCTTCATGACAGCTGGCGAACACTCAATCCACATACTAAGGATTATACCTTTTTCTCATCTCCGCATGGTCGCTATTCGAGGCTAGACTACCTCTTTTTAAGTCAGGCAGACCTGGGCTACCTCCACGAAGCGTCAATAGGGAACATGGTCATTTCAGACCACCATCCGATTACAATGACACTGCTTTTCCCATTGAGGGAACAGAGCGCACGCATATGGAGAATGGACACCTCGCTTCTTTCAGATCTTGGAGATCTGACAGCGGTGAGGAAAACCATTGGAGACTTTTTCCAAACAAATGACACCCCAGACACTTCGCCCATGACACAATGGGAAGCACATAAGTGTGTGGTGAGAGGCCATTTTATTGCACTATCAGCCAAAAACAAAAAGGAGGCCCAGAGGAGAGTGGCGGAGCTGTCTGAGAAGATAGCGAAACTGGAAAAGAAACATAAAAGTTCCCTAGCTACCCAGGTAGCTCAGGAACTAGCTGAAACTAGGAAACTACTACTATAAGAACTCGCTTCTAAAGCCCAGAAACGACGCAAACTAATCCAAAACCTATTCTATGAACAGGCAAACAAGGCAGGTAGATTATTAGCTAAATTCACACAGGAACGTACTCTTACGCGAACCGTACATCATATTACGGACACTACAGGGAAAAAACATGTGACCAATGACGACATAGCAAGACAGTTCCATGACTTTTACAGTAAGTTATACCATCTACGGGAAGAGACAACACACCCTGAGGGAGATAGCCATCGCCTTAGCACGATTAGAGACTTCCTATCTCGCTACTGCCCAGCGCCGCTGTCAGCAGAGGATAGAGCTGCCCTGGAAGCCCCCTTATCCCTTACGGAATGGACGGAAGCCCTTAAGATTACAAAACCGGTCAAAAGTCCGGGCCCGGATGGCTTCCCGGCAGCCTATTACAAAGCCTTCTCTGACATTCTAGCCCCCAGTTTTTTGAAAGCCTTTCCTCACCTTCAACCCGGACACACACCCTGTTACAAGCCCACATTGCTGTGATTCCAAAAGGGAATAAAGCCCCAGACATCGTGGACAACTATAGGCCCATATCTCTTTTAAATGCAGATTTAAAAATATTCTCTAAAATCCTAGCAATGGGACTCTCCTACCATATCCCGAATTGGATAGGCCTAGACCAGGTCGGATTTGTCCCTGGGAGGGAAGCCAGGGACAATACCATTAAAACCTTAAACCTACAACATTGGCTAGAGACGAACAAACAGGAAGGCTTTTTCTTGGCAATGGATGCGGAGAAGGCATTCGATCGGGTAGCATGGGACTACATGATTGAGGTCCTAGGCGCCCTGTGTTTGGGAGCACATATGACGGCATTTATTGGAGCCCTTTATACCAACCCAGGAGCCTGTGTAAAAGTGAATGGCTGCCTATCGAATGCCTTCTCCATCCATAACGGGACTAGGCAGGGTTGCCCATTGTCCCCTCTCTTATATATTCTCACCCTGGAACCCTTGCTAAGATACATCCGCGCGCAGTCGGACATAAAAGGTATCAAAGTAAGGGATAAGGAATTCAAAGTCGCTGCGTTCGCGGATGATATTTTACTTTTTCTATCAGCCCCACTAACTACCCTCCCGATTGTTCTGGACACCCTCGAAAAATTCAAATATATATCAAATTTGCAAATTAATTACCCCAAATCATTTGCACTTAACGTAACTCTACCGTCTGCACTAGTGGAACAATGTAAGTCTAACTTCCCCTTTCAGTGGAAATCTGACGCGATCACCTATCTAGGCGTTCAAATCCCGCACCGCCTCTCGGAATTATACAAAATAAACTTTCTAGCGGAACTCCAAGCAATACAAAAAGATTTTAAACGCTGGGATGTACCCACAATTTCCTGGTTCGGGAGGGCATCCCTCGTCAAGATGAATGTCCTCCCGCGCTTATTATATAAAATGCAAACACTACCAACAGCTTTGCCACTCTCATTCTTCTCCCAATATAAAAAAATGTGTCGAACCTTTCTGTGGCAAGACAAGCCAGCGAGAATTAGTTGGTCTAAACTTGTGTTACCAAAAACACAAGGGGGAATTGGGCTTCCGGACCTTCAGCGATACCATACAGCATGTCACTTGGCCCGAGTGGTAGACTGGAAGGTGCACGTTAACCACAAGGGGTGGGTTAAGCTGGAAAAGATGGTTGCGGGATCCGATCTGGGTCAAGTCCCTTGGTTCCCTTCCAAGGATGTACCAAAAGAACTGGAGGAACACCCCCTAATTGGAACCACTCTTATGGCCTTTACCAAAGCCTGTAAAACATACAACACATCAGGAAAACTCAGCCCACTCACCCCAGTTAAAGGTAACTCGGCCTTCCCCCCGGGACTGAATACTGCCTTTCTGGCCTCAGAGTGGCCCTATGCAGAGATGTTAGCGAAACATTTTTTCTCACAAGACAAATTTAAACGCCAGAGAAACCTAGCGGACCTCTCCCTGACAAACGCCTTTCCATTCTGGGCATATGCACAAATAAAACATTTTTTAGACAACCCGACGCGCAGAGACCATTTCTCTAGATCGTTGACAACTTTTGAGTCCCTATGCTCTGAATCAACGCCTCAACGCCATGTGATTTCAACGGTATATAACTCACTATTTTCGAGTACCCATAAGCTTTTTGACGCGGAAAGGAAATTCTGGGAAAAGACACTGAAACTGAATCTGACAGAAACAGACTGGCAACGCATCGATTCTTACATACATAAAGGCTCACTCAATGTTAGTGTTCAGGAGAATGGGTACAAATTAAAAACAAGGTGGTACAGGACCCCTGATTTAATTCATAAATTTACACCCTCAGTTTCAGATATCTGTTGGAGATGTGAGAAGGAGAGGGGAACACTCCTACATATTTGGTGGGAGTGTTCGCTCATCCGGCCCTACTGGCGCACAGTCTTTGACACGATTCGGAAGCTCACATCCTGCCAAATAGAATTCTCCCCAGCCCAATTCTTGTTACATACCTCGCCGTCGACGGGGAAAAAATATTTTAAGTCTTTACCCATGCACATGATAAATGCGGCTCGGATGTGTATCCCGAGGCACTGGCAATCAGTGAAACCCCCCACAATTTCAGAATGGATCAATCGATTAAATCACATCGAAACAATGGAGGAGATGGTCCACTTGGCCCAGGACAAACTCCCGCATTTCTCAAAAACTTGGGAAAAGTGGACCGAATTTCGAAAATCTGACTCCCTTTTCGAATTAACCCTAGTAAAGTAGTGTAACAACGTGGATAGCAGACCCCAAAATTGCTACATAAGCTACGCCTGCGCCTACTTCTTCCTCTCGCTTTTTGCAGAAGTGAAGAGGATCCAGTGAAGTGCAGGGGGTTGTTGGTGGAGTGTCCACCCCCCCTCCACTCTCTAGGATTCCAACTGGGGAAGAAACCTATGCCCTACATGTACACCCCTTTTTTTTTCCCTTCCCTCTGCTCTTCTTACTTTCTTGTCCTTTTTCCCCTTGTCTCGTCCCTGTCCTCCCCACCCTTTCGTGTCAGAGTAATCGGAGATTACTCGGAACAATCTGTTTGAACATACAGTTAGCTTACTATTATTTGATACAACATACTTAAACGTATTGTGTTTCTTTGTTAACATTTATAATAACACCATCATATGTTACACCATTGGGATTGTATCCCCTACTTGTCTAAACGGATATATGTTAAAGATTGTATAATGACTCTCTTAATGTATATGTTGACAAAATATGAATAAAATATTTGAAACAAAGAGCCACTTTGGTTTCTGGAAGGATTTTGGCCAAATTGTCCAGTTCCACCCAGCTGGCTCTGGCTCTCAGTGCTTGGCTGAAAGCCAGTTGCGCCCACCCCCTTTTCTGCCCAGCGTTCCAGTGAGACGACAGAGAACTGAGCGATCAATGATCACGTAATTACTCAGGCTTAGAGCCAGTGAGGACAGCTGCAGCATCAAACCAATTCTTTAGCATAGAGATAAGCATAATGTTTGTTTTTATATTGCCCATACTTCTCCTTTAAAAGCGAAAATGGGGACAACTGGATAAGCTAGACAACTTACTATAGAAGGTGGGCTTACAGTAACCAATTTGTCAGTAAGTCTAAGGGTGCATTAACATGGATGGCAGCCCTTGCCACCAATCTGAAAAGCAAAATGTGGTGAAGCAGCAGTCCCTATCTTACATGCACACACATACTATGGACAATTTTAGGCAGGAACCAATTATCTTATCACTATATCTTTGGATTATGGGGAGAACTGGTCTACAAAGGGTAAATTCATGCAAATACAGGGAAAACATGTGTAGGGAAGTGTTCTTTTGTATACTGTCTATGAGTTTTTTTGACATTAATTCCTGGTGCCTACCTCTAGAGTTCTTATTATAAACAGATTCTACCTGTTAAGAGGTTGTTTCCTGTCCCTGCTAAAAGGTCAAGAAACCCCTCAAGGCTATATGTGTGGATGTCTTACAGGAAGTAAGGAGAGAGAGATCAGACACATCCTATGCCAACAAGAGGTGCTGCAGACTGATCTTGTAATATCTCCTTCCAGACTAGGTGTTACTGCCTTGTTTAGCTTACTGTTATATTTCTGTTACTTCTGTGTGAGCACTCCTGTGTGGAAATCAGATCTACTGTATCTGCATATCCCTGTGTTAGAGGCTGCTCTGATTTACTTTCTATTTGCATACTGCATTATACTTGGGCTATTCTCAAGTGTGTGAGAGCAAATCTGATTTGATTATAACTCATTTGACTAGTTTGTGTTGAAGTGTATATCTGCCACTTCATTATTTAAAGCAACAGTGTCCCTTTTTGGTCTGGGGGTTCCTAGCTAGTATTAGCCTAGGGAACAATAAACAGCTCAGGGTAGCGACAGGTTAGGCTTCCAACAGCCACTTAGAAAGTTAGTGGTCCGGTAGCATTGATAGCCTATAGTCAGGTTAGGGACCAAGAGATACCAAGGTAGATAGACCTGATTTCCCTCGCAGGTGGCGCGTTCCAGACTTCTTTTCCGTCGGTGTGCTCATCTATACAAGCATCCCCAAGGAAGCCACAGATGTGTCAGCATTTGTCCTGTCAAGCCGGATTGTATTACGCCTTGAAAGTCAGCTCATCAGGGGCCCCTGCGACTGAACTGTGCCACGGTGCCTAATTGGAGGTATTGGTGTTAAAAACCTTTAGTTATATGTCCGGATATATATATATATATATATATATATATATATATATATATATATATATATACTGTTCTTCTAAGACATATGTACATTCTTCTTGTTATTGTGTTGGTTGTATGTAATGTCATCACTAAAGACCTGGTGTAAGGAGGAGGGCTTTGGGTATTTAGAGCATTGGGCTGACTTTTCATTGAGGTGCAACCTATATGCTAAAGATGGTCTGCACCTAAATGGAAGGGGGTCTGTCGTGCTAGGGGAGAGGTTTATGGGAAGGCTGGAGACAGAATCTTCTTGTCATATATATATATATATATATATATATATATATATATATATATATATATATAGGATCAAATTTATGAGGAGGTCGGAAGGGTATTTGGAGAGGGGATCGTGCTGTCTGGGGGAAGGTAAATCCACGTCTGGTAGAAATCGTATATCCAACGTGGAGTTACTTTTCAGTCGGGTTACGAGATTTATGGGTTTCGGGAGGAGGAATGTGGTCCAGAAATCACTACTGTAATGTATGTTGGTTGTGTTATTGTTCTTCTTACATGTATACAGAATCTTCTTGTCATATATATATATATATATATATATATATATATATATATATATATATATATA
>BLSH010338710.1:337506-360342 GCA_018402905.1 Glandirana rugosa | reverse complement strand
CCCCCCCCCCCCCCCCCCCCCCCATAACAGGGCTACACATGCAAACTCCATGAAGACTGTTTCCTGGTAAGGGTTCAAACTGAGGATCCCATTACTCAATTAAATGTAATGGGAAATTCATGTTTTGTGGTGGTGATATGTGTCATGTCCTGATTCATGTGAATGCCTGGCAGAACAGATTTTCACCATTGCTGTACAGCTAACTGTAAATACCTTTTTTTTTTTCATTTTTTTCTGAAGCTGCATTTCTTTAATTATAAAAAAAACATAATTATATATTTTTCTACAGTGTCCATAATAAGCTAGGACATAAGTTGAAACTTGTAAATCCAAATTTTCAGTTTACATAAAATGGCAAAATGTTAAATATTTTGCCAATACAGCACTTTTCTGCAAGCAATCTCGCCCATTTTAAAATATTATGCTCTTTCGTCTTTCTCATTTTCATTATTTATTTGGTTTAGCACAGGACATAGAGGGCAAGGAGGCTTGTGTATACTAGTTCAAAACAGATATTTGTCCATTTTATGCAAGAGGAATTATTGATTTTGACAGCTTTGCCTTTTTATAAGGCTGCTCTGGATCATTATTTCATTTTGGCATGAGTGAAACCTCAGCTATATATATATATATATATATATATATATATATATACTGTTGTATGCAAAAGTTTAGGAACCCCTGACAATTTCCATGATTGTCATTTATAAATATTTGGGTGTTTGGATTAGCAATTTCATTTTGATCCATCAAATAACTGAAGGACCCAGTAATATTTCAGTAGTGAAATTAGGTTGCATCAAAACAAAATTAGACAGGTGCATACATTTGGGCACCCTTGTCATTTTGTTGATTTGAATACCTGTAACTACTTAGCACTGATTAATTAGAACACACAATTGGTTTGGTGAGCTCATTAAGCCTTGAACTTCATAGACAGGTGCATCCAATCATGAGCAAAGGTATTTAAGGTAACCAATTGCAAGTTCTTGTTCTCTTTGACTCTCCTCTGAAGAGTGGCAACATGGGGGCCTCAAAACAACTCTCAAATGACCTGAAAACAAAGATTGTTCTACATTATGGTTTAGTGAAAGGCTACAAAAAGTTATTGCAGAGATATTAGCTGTCAGTGTCCACTGTGAGGAACATAGTGAGGAAATGGAAGACCACAAGCACAGTTCTTGTTAAGGCCAGTAGTGGCAGGCCACATAAAATATTGGAGAAGCAAAGGCGAAGGATGGTGAGAACGGTCAAAAACAGCCCACAGACCACCTCCAAAGACCTACAACATCAACTTGCTGCAGATGGCGTCACTGTGCATCATTCAAAAATTCAGCGCACTTGGCACAGGGAGAAGCTGTATGGGAGAGTGATGCGAAAGAAGCCTTTTCTGCACACACGCCACAAACGGAGTCACTTGAGGTATGCAAATGCATATTTTGACAAGCCAGCTTCATTTTGGAATAAGGTGCTGTGGACTGATGAAACAAAGATTGAGTTATTTGGTCATAACAAGGGACGTTATGCATGGCGGCAAAAGAACACAACGTTCCAAAAAAAACTCTTGCTACCCACAGTAAAATTTGGTGGAGGTTCCATCATGCTGTGGGGCTGTGTGGCCAGTGCCGGTACTGGGAATCTGTTTAAAGTTGAGGGTCGCATGGATTCCACTCAATATCAGCAGATTCTTGAGAATAATGTTGAGGAATCAGTCACAAAGTTGAAGTTACGCCGGGGCTGGACATTTCAGCAAGACAACGACCCAAGACACTGCTCAAAATCTACTCGGGCATTTATGTAGAGGAACAAGTACAATGTTCTGGAATGGCCATCTCAGTCCCCAGACATGAATATCATTGAAGATCTGTGGGGTGATTTGGAGATGTTTTGTAAGGAGGAATGGTCCAAAATACATTCATCCAGAATCCATACACTCATGACAAGCTATAGGAAGCGTCTAGAGACTGTTATTTCTGCTAAAGGAGGCTCTACTAAATATTGATGTGATTTTTCTGTTGGGGTGCCCAAATGTATGCACCGGTCTAATTTTGTTTTGATGCATATTGTACATTTTCTGTTAATCCAATAAACCCAATTTCACTACTGAAATATTACTGTGTCTTTCAGTTATTTGATAGATCAACATGAAATTGCTGATCCAAACACCCAAATATTTTTAAATGACAATTATGGAAATTGTCATGGGTTCCTAAACTTTTGCATACAACTGTATATACATATATACATACAGTATCTCACAAAAGTGAGTACACCCTCACATTTTTGTAAATATTTTATTATATCTTTTCATGTGACAACACTGAAGAGATGATACGTTGCTACAATGTAAAGTAGTGAGTATACAGCTTGTATGACAGTGTAAATTTGCTGTCCCCTCATAATAACTCAACACACAGCCATTAATGTCTAAACCTCTGGCAACAAAAGTGAGTACACCCCTAAGTGAAAATGTCCAAATTGAGCCCAATTAGCCATTTTCCTTCCCCGGTGTCATGTGACTCATTAGTGTTACATGGTCTCAGGTGTGAATGAGGAGCTGGTGTGTTAAATTTGGTGTTATCACACTCATACTGGTCACTGGAAGTTCAATATGGCACCTCATGGCAAAGAACTCTCTGAGGATCTGAAAAATATAATTGTTGCTCTACATAAAGATGGCCTAGGCCGTAAGAAGATTACCAAGACCCTTAAACTGAGCTGCAGCATGGTGGCCAAGACTATACAGCGGTTTAAAAGGACAGATTCCACTCAGAGCAGGCCTCGCCATGGCCGACTAAAGTTGACTGAACGTGCTTGGCATCATATCCAGAGGTTGTCTTTGGGAAATAGCCGTATGAGTGCTGCCAGCATTGTTACAGAGGTTGAAGGAGTGGGGGTGAGCCCGTCAGTGCTCAAATTGGTCTGCATGGCTGTTGTCCCAGAAGGAAGCCTCTTCTAAAGATAGTGCACAAGAAAACCTGCAAACAGTTTGCTGAAGACAAGCAGACTAAGGAGACTGATTACCGGAACCATGTCCTGTGGTCTGATAAGACCAAGATAAACTTATTTGATCCAGATGGTGTCAACCAGTTGAGAAGTACAGAGACAAGTTTGTCTTGCCTACAATCAAGCATGGTGGTGGGAGTGTCATGGTGTGGGGCTGCATGAGTGCTGCCGGCACTGGGGAGCTACAGTTCATTGAGAGAACCATGAATGCCAACATGTATTGTGACACACTAAAGCAGAGCATGATCCCCTCCCTTCAGAGACTGGGCTGCAGGGCAGTATTCCAACATGATAATGACCCCAAACACACCTCCAAGATGACTACTGCCTTGCTAAAGAAGCTGAGCATAAAGGTGATGGACTGGCCAATCATGTCTCCACACTTAAACCCTATTGAGCATATGTGGGGTATCCTCAAACGGAAGGTGGAGGCACGAAAAGTCTCTAACATCCACCACCTCCGTGATGTCATCATGGAGTGGAAGAGGACTCCAGTGGCAACCTTTTAAGCTTTTAAGCTCTGGTGAACTCCATGTCCAAGAGGGTTAAGGCAGTGCTGGAAAATAATGGTGGCCACACAAAATATTGACACTTTGGGCCCAATTTGGACAATTTCACTTAGGGGTGTAGTCACTTTTGTTGCCAGTGGTTTAGACATTAATGGCTGTGTGTTGAGTTATTTCAAGGGGACAGCAAATTTACACCGTTATACAAGTTGTACACTCACTACTTTACATTGTAGCAAAGTTTCATTTCTTCAGTGTTGTAACATGAGAAGGTATAATAAAATATTTACAAACATGTGAGGGGTGTACTCACTTTTGTGAGATACTGCATATACAGTTGTGCTCATAAGTTTACATACCCTGGCAGAATTTATGGCTTTTAGGCCATTTTTCAGAGAATATGAATGATAACACAAAAACATTTCTTTCACTCATGGTTAGTGTTTGGCTGAAGCCATTCATTATTAATCAAATGTGTTTACTCTTTTTAAAGTTTACATACCCTGGTGATTTTGGCCTGATGACATGCACACAATTTGACACAAAGGGGTTTGAACGGCTATTAAAGGTAACCATCCTCACTTGTGATCTGTTTGCTTGTAACTAGTGTGTGTGTATTAAAGGTCAATTACTTCCTGGACTCCTAACAGACCCTTGCATCTTTCATCCAGTGCTGCACTGACGTTTCTAGATTCTGAGTCATGGGGAAAGCAAAATAATTGTCAAAGGATCTGCGGGAAAAGGTAGTTGAACTGTAAAACACAGGAAAGGGATATAAAAAGATATTCAAGGAATTGAGAATGCCTATCTAATCTAATCAAGAAGTGGAAAATGAGGGGTTCTGTTGAAACCAAACCACGGTCAGGTAGACCAACTACAATTTCAGCCACAACTGCCCAGAAAATGGTTCGGGATGCAAAGAAAAGCAGAAAAATAATTTCAGAACTCTCTGAAAACATGTGGTATGGCTGTTTTAAGATGCACAATAAGGAGGCACTTGAAGAAAGATGGGCTGCATGGTCGAGTCACCAGAAGAAAGCCATATCTACGCAAATGCCACAAAGTATCCCTCTTACAATACACCAAACAGCGCAGAGACAAGCCTCAAACCTTTTGGCACAAAGTCATTTGGAGTGATGAGACCAAAATTGAGCTTTTTGGCCGCAACCATAAACACTACATTTAGAGAGGAATCCACAAGGCCGGTGAAACACAGAGGTGGATCGCTGAGGTTTTGGGGATGTGTGAGCTAAATAGTCACAGAGAATTTGGTCAAAATTGATGGCAAGATGAATACAGTATGTTATCAAAAAATACTGGAGGAACATTTGCATTCATCAGCCAGGAAGCTGCACATGGGATGTACTTGGACATTCTAAAATGACAATGATCCACAACACAAGGCCAAGTCGACTTGTCATTGCATTGGCTACAGCAGAATAAAGTGAAGGTTCTGGGGTGGCCATCTCTGTCTCCTGACCTCAATATCATTGAGCCACTCTGGAGAGATCTCAAAAGTGCAGTTCATGCAAGACAGCCCAAGAATTTCCAGGAACTGGAGGATTTTTGCCAAGAGGAATGAGCAGCTTTACCATCTGAGAAGATAAATCTGCAGCTGCTGAAATTTTCTATAAATGTAGTGCAATATGGCTACTGCAATATGTAGTGCAGAATGTGTACTGACCACTTCCCAGAAACATAATTTCCTGCTTGTGTGATTGGCTCACCAATTTCCCCAGAAGTCTGCTTAAGTATAGATTTCAGGCATCCCCTGCAACAAAAAATACTTTCAGTGTCTACAATATGTCTAAAGGGATGCAGGCCCAACAGATATCCTCATTAGTGCTCTGCATCTGCACACCTGATAGATAATTATGAAACCACTCCCATTAGACCTACTCAGCACAGAGGCGCAGGGAATATGCAACAAAGGTTCTTATAATCCTTGCAATGTACATAGATCAACCAAGGGGGAATGTTTTTTCTCAACAAAATCTCGGCTGGTTCAGTAGGAATGGGCCAATATTTGAACCGTTAATGAGCAGGCTGAATGTACCAAGTTGATCGATCAATCAACTTGTGTACAAGCAGTCTACTGCAATTATAGCTACTGGCTACTATATCTTCTCACGCCCACCCCAACTCCCCCCGCCGGGAACACAAAATTGCTTATTCCCCTGTCAACAATATCTGTGATGATGGGGGAATCATGCAAATTTCTTTAGAAAGTTGCACCGTGTATTGCAAGCTTATTGTTGAGCTTACATTGATCAGGTCTCCTAATAACTTTGTGGTAAAGTGCACTAAGGAAATGCTACCTGCATAAATTTTATTGCATAAATCTGCATTTTCTGACCCACAGACATAAAGTGCAGTGCATTTTAGGGCCTTTGTCAATGAGCTTTTATTAGCAATTCAACACAAGCTTGAAATTAGATGGTATGATTGATTAAGCGCCCTTAGGAGGGCGTGAAACGCGTTAGCCTTTTTCCCTGTCTGTACTGCATGGATATGGACCAATAAAGCATGATAAAGGAGTGCGGCCGTCCGGAGTTTTCCTTCATATCATTGAAATTAGATGGTGGTAATGAAATGCAGGCCAGAAGGGGGTCAAGTGCAAGTTAAATTCACTTTTGCATGAACTATGAATGATTTTAAAAGCATCTCAAACTGATCTCAAATGCAAACTGACAATTCTTAAATGCAAGCATATGTTTTAAATGTGGACTTTTTTGCTTTAAGGCTAATTTGTGAATACTCACTGCAATACTATTTTTATGTTTAAAAGTGGACTTTTTAGGGGAACTTTCACTGTCAACAAATCATATGTTATTTAGCACGGTTTAATTATACCAAAGAGGATTTTTTTTTTTGCACTTTGTTTTTCAGTCACTTTTTCAGCCCAAAGGGTATGTTATTCATGTATTACAGTATTTATGAACAGTGCACAATTTATGTTATGTTATTGTTAAATTATTTCTAATTTTGAAGTGATAGAGTACACTTGAGAGGTGGTTGCAGCAGCAATTTATTCATTAATTGTTTTTTGGTGTTTAGTAACATAGCAGAGCATGCGTTTATTGTCACAATCCTTTTCCTTAATGACCACCCCATTAATGTCCCGCACCAGCAGGAACCTCTCCCTATAGAACTAGGAGATGATTATAGAACAATAATCTGTCCCTTACAGCACCAGTAGGAACCTCTCCCTATAGAACTAGGAGATGATTATAGAACAATAATCTGTCCCTTACAGCAACAGCAGGAACCTGACCCTATAGCAGTAGGCGATGATTTTAGAACAAAAATCTGTCCCTTACAGCAACAGCAGGAACCTGACCCTATAGCAGTAGGCGATGATTTTAGAACAATATTCTGTCCCTTACAGCAACAGCAGGAACCTCTCCCTATAGCACTAGGAGATGATTTTAGAACGATAATCTGTCCCTTACAGCAACAGCAGGAACCTGACCCTATAGAACTAGGAGATGATTTTAGAACAATAATCTGTCCCTCAAAGCAGTAGACTCTACCTAGTCCAGTATCAGATCGTTCTGTAATGCAGGATGCGATGTTATTAGATCTGCAATTTGTCCCTAAAAGCAGGAGTAGTAAACTCTACCTAGTCCAGAATCAGATCGTTCTGTAATGCAGGATGAGATGTTATTATATCTGCAATCTGTACCTCACAGCGCCGGCAGCATTCTCTCCCTACACTAGCCTGAGAGCATGTGACATGCAGCACTACGTGACTCCAGCTTATACAGAGGCTGGGTCACATGATGCACTGGCCAATCACAGCCATGCCATTAGTAGGCATGGCTGTGATGGCTTCTAAGGGCAAACCAGTGAAACGCTTGTTGATTGGCTGCCCTGCAGCTATACAACAGGTGGGATAAAATACCCAAACCCAAACTTTTTTTCAAATATCCGGGTTCGGGTCCGGGTCACTGACACCCCAAAGTTCGGTACGGACACAAACTTTACAGTTAGGGTTCGCTCAACTCTACACAAAAAATGCTTGCATCGTGCAATATTTAATTTAAAAATTCTGGCCAGCTTGATTTTACATTTTGTCATGCTATAGCATTCCATTTGTTTTATTTAATTTTTAAATAAAATACTGCACAATATGAGCACTTTTGTGGGCTTCCGGTGAGCTGGAGCTGATCAGGGGGTATCGCAGACTCGATGTCCCGGCACCCTCCGATCATTCAGTACAGAGGCAGAATGGCAGTCTGCCTAGGTAAATAAGGCAGATTGCTGTTCTGTCAGTGGGAAAGTCATGGTTTCTGTGTTCCTGAAAAGCAGGGACAAGAATCCGTGCCTTCCCTAGTAAGAACACCTCCCACACTGTATAAAAACACAGGCTAAGCATACAGTTAACCCTTTGATCACCTTTGCTGTTAGCACCTTCATAGCCAGTGTGATTAGTACAGTTACAGTGCACATTTTTAGCACTGATCACTGTACTAGTGTCAGTGGTTCCCAAAAAAGTGTCAAAAGTGTCAGTTAGTGTCCGACTTGTCTGCTGCAATATCGCAGTCCTGCTTTAAGTCACTGATCGCTGCCGTTACTAGTAAAAATACATTTTAAAAATTCTATAAATATATCCAATAGTTTGTAGATGCCATTGCTTTGCGCTAACCGATCAATATATGCTTTTTAGGATTTTTTAACCAAAAACATGTAGCAGAATACATATTGGCCTAAGCTGATGAAGAAATTTGATTTTGTAATTTTTTTTATTAGATATACAGAAAGTCAGTCTTTTTTTGTTTATAGCACAAAAATAAAAAATACAAAGGTGATTAAATACCACCAATAGAAAGCTCTATCCCAGGAGAATTCACGGGGCATGGCACTGGATCCAAGGCCAGCGAGGCCACCGGGGTGGAAGAGGAGGTCAACATTGGAACTCAGGATGGGTCCCGCAGGAACAAGAAAGGCCCCCTCCTTGCCCCAGTGGAACCGGGAGGCTGGTTCGCACCTAGTGTGGCTAACTTGCTGCTGAGCCAATGGGAGGAGCGGGAATTCTTTGGAGATACATTAATGATCTCATTATCTTATGGGACAGTTTGGTAGATAGTTTGACTAAATTCCTTGAGTATATTAATAATGAATATGGTCTAAAGTTTACTGGCAATTGGGATAGATACATGCAAAATTTGTTAGATTTGGTTTTGGTTAAAAATTATGCATATATAAGGAACTTGGGGGCGTGGCTTGACGCTATAGGCAGTGGACATACATTCCAGAGCTCCAAGGACCCTCATTTTAAATCCACAAGCATCCTGGAATTCGGTACATAGGTGAGGACCCACACTTCACAATACAGCTCCCTACCAATCCTGCAGCCTCACAAACTGAGTATTACTCAGAGAGGCTGCAGATTACAAGTAAAAAAGTGGACTCACGGAGATTACCTCAGACGGCCGCCGCCATTTTTTGACCTAGGCCCCCCTGCCGTCTGTGGATCACAATCAGCCTCAACAGCGCCAAGCAACATCAATAAGCAGCCATCCTTATTCCTACTCACCCCTCCTCACTGGCCATATGTAAGATCAAACCTGGGGGCACCCAGAAGCAGCCAGCCCAACCACAGAAACTTGGGGCCTAGTACCGGCCGCAAAGCCGTGGCCTCGATTACGTCTGCATCTGGCGGTACCCACAGAGCAGCCTCAAAACAAGCCATCCACCTACCTCACCACTCCTCCTCACTGGACCTCTGAAAAATCAGACCCGAACAGCACCCAGAACCCACTAATTCATCAGTGGAGACTTGAGGCCTAGTACCGGCCGCGAAGCCGCGGCCTCGATTACGCCTGCGACCGGCGGTACCCCCTGAGCAGCCTCAAAACAAGCCATCCACCTACCTCATCACTCCTCCTCACTTGCCCTCCAAAAGATCAGACCCGAACAGCACCCAGAACCCACTAATTCAGCAGCGGAGACTCGAGGCCTAGTGCCGGCCGTGAAGCCGTGGCCTCAATTACACCTGCGGCCGGCGGTACCCCTCCAGAACCCTGGCAGGGTAACAATCCAAGGCTCTAGCCCCACCAAACCACTTCTGGAGTGGCAGTGGCCCACACACAGCACCTGAATCACTTAAAGATCCCTCCAAGAAGCCCTGCAGAACAATACGGTGGCCATCTTGGCACACCCACCCTCCTCATAGCTCACATTCTAAGCTACAGAGAGGCACCAGAGCTATAACCCCTCTGCAAAACTCGACAGTGGTGCACCACATCTCAAAAATACACCTCCTCAATACCAGGAGCAGAACCTGGCTGTGGCGGGAATGACCGACTAACCTCTTCCCTGTTGCAGTCACGGGGGAAGGAGTCACTTCACACAGAAGAGTTGTCCGAGACCTTACGACACTAGCAACAACACACAAGAAATCCCAAGAATGTCCCGGAAGAAGAACCACCCACCAGAGCCACGTGAACTAACTGAATTTTCCCCTGGAGTTCACAAGATCCTGCCAGAGCCGGGCGCAATACAGGACCCGCAGACCACGACAGAGCTGCTTCAATATCCCCCACGCTCTCTTCATCACCCTTGATGGATTGTACTATGCCTCCTGAAAAGAGACCCTCAGATCCTCAAAAAAGGGCTGCATCTTCCCCTTTCTCAGCGCCATCGCAATCAGCACCGGTGAGTAAAAAACATCTCACATACAAACAACACGGTGATGCTGTCACAGAATCAGAACATGACGAGGAACAAAACGCCTCTCTCGCCACACTGCCCACTACTGATAACCCGGTCTCAGAAAACACATTGAAACAAATGCTACTCTCACTACAAAGAGATCTCAGGAGAGACCTGAATAAATCACTATCACATATACAAACTCAGATCGATGATCTAGGATGACAGTACTGATACTATGGAAAATCAACTCCACACATACGCTACAGCATACAATGACTTAGTAGATGCACACCAAGCCCAAAAAGAACAAACACAACACATGACTGCTAAAATAACGGATCTTGAAGACCATTCCCGCAAGAACAACCTCAAAATTAGGGGCATCCCAGAAAGGATTGCTCCTGCCGACCTCTCGGCGTTCCTTTACCAACTTTTCTCGCACTTAGATCCAACACTTATGAAAATAGACATGGTGATAGACAGAGCACACAGGATCCCCAAATCTTCACATGTCCCTGAGGACAAACCACGAGATGTGCTCACCCGCCTTACCTTCTACCAAATAAAAGAGCGAATACTACAAGCAGCCAGGAAAAACCCCGCTCTGCCTGACCCATATAACAAATTGAACATTTACACAGACATATCTGCAGCTACCGCACAAAAGAGAAAATAATTCTCCCCCTTTACTACAGTTCTACGGGACCACAAAATCCCGTACCGATGGGGCATCCCTGCAAGAGTAACAGCCACACACCTAGGCAAAGCGGTTACTATTCTTGACCTGAAGCAAGGTCTGAAACAACTTCAAAACTGGGGCATCTACCCCTCACCTGGTCACCCGACCTCTAACGACGCTCCTGCACACCGCCTCCCTGAGCCATGGCATTCGGTGCACACCACTTGATGGATTGGTCACCAATCTGCCTCTGATGGTATCCGTCAATTCTAAACCTTATAACCATTAACCACTTCAGCCCTGGAAGGATTTCCAGCTTTAGGACCGGAGCCCTTTTTGCGATTCGGCGCTGCATCGCTTT
This sequence comes from Glandirana rugosa, assembly GCA_018402905.1. Lineage (NCBI taxonomy): Eukaryota > Metazoa > Chordata > Amphibia > Anura > Ranidae > Glandirana > Glandirana rugosa. The sequence continues at coordinate 349,130 of BLSH010338710.1, read as the reverse complement.
AACTGACAATTGCGCGGTCGTGCAACGTTGTACCCAAACGAAATTTGCGTCCTTTTTTTTCCCACAAATAGAGCTTTCTTTTGGTGGTATTTGATCACCGCTGCGTCATTTCTGATCGCCGCTATAAACAAAAGAAGAGCGACAATTTTGCAAAAAAACCCAAATTTCTTACTTTTTCCTAAAATACAAATCCAAAAAAAAAAAAAAATAAAAAAACATTTTTTTTCACCGTTTTTGGCCGATTTATATTCTTCCTCATATTTGCGATAAAAAAAATTGCAATCGGCGTTTATTGATTGGTTTGCGCAAAAGTGGTCGCGTTTACGGATGATGAGAATTCATTTTTGGGGTTTTTATTTATTTTTTTTTTTGTTCCACAAGGTTTTATTAAAGGAAATAAAAAGTACAGAACATAAGGTAACAAGTAACAATGTTAATACATAGGGATTGGTTGGTAGATCATAGATGATCGCATATGTTAGACATTTTTACAATCAAGGGTAACAAGAAAATTTAGGCGTAATGAAGCCTTACAGCTCTGATGATGCCTGAATGGTAATTTGATCAGTCTATGTGCTTAAACTGAGATAAAGAAGGGTGAGGGTAGGGGATAGGTGGGGGGGAGAGAATGGATGGGGGGAGGGAAAAGGGGGGGTCATGGGGGGAGTGCAACTCAGTATGGGGCTTAGTACACAGCTTTGTCAGTATCTTTCAAGATCGGTTTTAAGATTAATGGGAGTAGTGGTTAGTAGGAGGAGGGCCCACAGGCAGAATATTTAAAGTAGAAGATCTTTATAGGATTGGGAAGATTTGAATTTGATCCAGAGTAGCCAGGTTTTGTGGTATTTATGTATGCTTTCGGTGGACATAGCTATTAATTCTTCTATCTCTTGGATTTTATTAATTTTATGTATCCAGTTCGTGATGGATGGAGGAATTTGTTGCCTCCAAAGAGGGGGGATGCATGTTCTGGCGGCATTTATTAGGTGCATGGCTAGGGATTTTTTAAATGTGGGTCCCATAATGCTGGAGTGGTGGAGGAGATATTGATGGAATGAGAAATCAATTGGATATGAGGTAGTCTTCTGAATGATTTCATGTACTTTTTTCCAGAAGGGGAAAATGATCGGGCATTCCCACCATATGTGCAGCATCGAGCCTGGGTGGGATTTGCATCTCCAGCATTGGTCTGGGATTGTTGGAAAGATTTTGTGTAAGATTGTGGGCGTCCTATACCAGTGGGTGAGCACCTTATAGTTGTGCTCTTGCATGGCTACATCTAGTGGACCCTTCAGTGCTGTTTCACAAGCCTGTTCCCACTGTTCCTCTGTGAGAGTATTATCGTTAGTAATGCCCCAGGCTTTCTGTATGTGAGGTATTTGGCTTGGTTTCTCTAGGTTAAGCAGGGAGTAGATATTCGCTATGATGTGACGACGTGGTTGACCTAGGCATAGGTCCTCGAATGTGGTCCTAGTTCTTGAGAAGGCTAGCTTGTGATGTGTATTGTTTAAGTAGTTGTAAATCTGTCTAAATGGCCAAGGGGGTATTGGGGGGATGTTCTGTCGGTTTGCTATTTCTTCAGGTGTAGAGATTTTACCCTTAGTAAAGAAATGTGTTGCTCTCGGAGTATAGTCAGGAGGAAATGAGGCAAAATCTTTAGAAGAGCCCGGCTGAAAATCAGGATTGAAACGCAGAGGCATCATGGGACCTGGGATAGATGTTAATTTTGTGTTTGCAGCAATGCCATGCAGGGCTTTGATCGATGAGTATGCCAGTGGGTGATTTCTTGCCGGGTGGTCTTTGTGTTTGATTGGAATCCATGTTATGATCTGGGGTGGGGCTCCTATAATCAGAGACTCAATCTCTACCCAGTCTTTTTGGTTCCCATGTATGTGCCAGTCAACTGCTTTCGTGAGTAGAGCTGCCTGATGGTATTGGGAAAAGTTTGGGAGCCAATGCCACCTTTTGATTTAGGGGCTTCCAACCTATGTATACTAATCCTGGGCATAAGATCTTTCCACAAGAAGGCATTAACCATGGTTTTAAGAGTTTGGAAGAATGCTTTGGGGAGGGCTATCGGAATGGCTTGTGTTAAATAGAGAAACTTAGGAAGAACAGACATTTTTAACGTAGCCGCCCTACCGAACCAGGATAGTTTTAGTTTGTTCCACTTTGCCAGGTCTTCCGAGAATCCCCGGAGAAGGGGGAGAAAATTGTGATGATATAGGAGATTCAAGTCAGCTGGTAGTTTAATGCCTAGGTAAGGAACTGTTGCTGATTGCCACGAGAAAGGAGAAAGATTTTTAATTGAGTGTAGGGTATTGTCCGGGAGTGAGATATTAAGTGCTTGTGATTTGGAATAATTTATTTTAAAATTAGAGAGTTCACCGAATGTTTGGAATTCCTTAAGCAGGTTGGGGATTGTAATCAGGGGTTTGGTAAGGAATAGTAGTATATCGTCCGCGAAGGCGGCTAGTTTGTATGTTTTGTTTGCAATATTTACCCCGCTATGTCGGGGTTGTTTCGAATATGTGCAAGTAGGGGCTCTAGGGTTAGTATAAATATTAAGGGGGATAGAGGGCAGCCCTGTCTAGTTCTGTTTTTAATGGAGAAGGCCTCCGACAGGCACCCATTTACCCTCACCCTTGCACAAGGATTGGAGTACAGACTCAGGATACTGGCTGTCATAAATTCTCCTAGGCCTATATGTTGAAGGACCTCTTTGAGGAAGTCCCAGGCTACCCTGTCGAAGGCCTTCTCCGCATCAGTTGACAACATGAAACCCTCTAGACCTGCTTTTCGTAACCAGAGGTTGATGTTGATCGCCTTGATCGTATTGTCCCGGGCTTCCCTTCCAGGGACGAAACCTGCTTGGTCTGGAGAAATTAGGCGTGTTAATAGTGGGAGGATTCTGGAAGCTAGGATTTTCGCATAAATTTTTACGTCTGTATTTAAGAGGGATATGGGCCGGTAGCTACTGGGGTGAAAAGAGTCTTTACCTGGTTTCGGAATAACCGTGATGAATGCTTGTAGTAAGTCTCTGGGGATATTGGTTTCTGTGGCTAAGGTATTAAATGTTTTGGTGAAGTGGGGGGCTAGGACAGTGGCAAGAGATTTGTAGTATAGATTTGGAAGGCCGTCTGGCCCGGGGCTCTTCCCCGGTTTCAAGTTTTGGGTGGCTAGAGTGAATTCATTCGGGGTTATTGGGGTTTCCAAGGCCTGGGTTTCCTCAGGGGTTAGCTTTGGGGTGTTGGCATTAGCTAGGTAAGACTGGATTTTCTGTGTGCGGTAATTGGGCGGTACTTTCGTGGGCATGTTGGTGGGAATATTGTATAGTTTAGAGTAGTATTCTACAAATACATTGGCAATTTCCTCTGTCATGTTGGTGTTGTTGCCTTCTCTAGTTCTCATCTGTAGTAAAGGAACTCTTTTTTTCTTGTAAGTATCTAGCCAAGAGTTTCCCATTCCTATTGGCTTGTTCATAGAACAGCTTGGAGGACAGAAGGAATTTCCTTCTGGTTTGTATTCCAAGATGCTCCACGAGTTCTCTCCTGGTTTGTGTTAGTTCGTCAAGAGTTTTCTGAGCCTGGGAGTATTTATGTTGTATTTCCAATTTGCGTATTTTATTAGTGAGGATTTCAGTTTGTGCTTGATTGGATTTCTTAAGTCGTGCGGAGAGTGCTATACAGGAGCCGCGAATTACGCATTTGTGGGCCAGCCATGTGTTTATTTGCGATACATCTGGGGAAGAGTTTATTTCAAAATATGTTTTTAGATCTGTCTCTAGTAAGTTTTTATGCGTGGGGTTCGAGAGTAGAGAAGGATTAAGTCTCCAAGTTTTATCTCTTCTTTTGTGGGTTGGAATTCTCAGTGTTATAGTGATGGGGTGGTGGTCGGATAAGTACATCGGTTCAATGGTCGCTTTGTGTAGGTACTGGAGGTTGTTTTGTGATAGGAAGAGGTAGTCTATTCTAGAATATTTCTGGTGAGGGGGGGAGAAAAATGTGTAGTCTTTAGTTTCTGGGTGCAGGGTGCGCCAGGTGTCATGTAGTGCGAGCGTGTTGAGTTGTAATTTGATTTGCTTCAGTGCTCTGTATGGGAGAGCTGAGGAACCTGAAGAGGAATCCAGCTGGGGTTGGAGAGGGACATTGAGGTCTCCCCCCAGGATGATCATGCCCTCATGAAAGTGGATCAGTAGATCGAAGACTTTTCTAATGAAGGGGACTTGGTGAGTGTTTGGGGCATAAATATTTGCTAGTATGACTGGTTTATTATTGAGCAAGCCTTTGAGAAAGAGAAATCTGCCCTCTGGATCTTGTTTTTGGGCTTTTAACACAAAGGGGAGGTTACGCTCCATCAGGATCGCAACCCCCTTTGTTTTGGCTTTAGAAGAGGAGGCATGATAGGTTGTGGGGTAATATTTATCGTTGAATTTTGGGGTTTGAGGGTTTCTGAAGTGTGTTTCTTGTAGAAATGCGATTTGAATTTTCTGTTTATGGATATCTCTTAGAGTCGCTGACCTTTTTTCAGGTGTATTGAGACCCCTAATATTTAGGGACATTATTTTGAGCGTGTAGTGATTAAGCATCTTGGTGAGCTGCGAAAGCGCAGAGCCGAGGTAGAGGGTTTAGTCGCTAATGTATTAAAGAGTTGCACTGGGGGGGTAGGAGAAAATAGGGGGTAAGGGGGGATGGGAACCCTGTGTTATGCAGGAGGTCTGTACAAGACGTACCTGCAAGGGTAACCCTTGCTCTGAGAGGTCTTAGTGAGAATCGAGAGGGGGTTTCCCGATTCACTACTGTCTGGGGGGGAATCCTCTCTAGGGACAGTCCGGATAAGCCGGGCTGAAGGAGGGGTGTCTGGTCTAACGCGGGGTGTGGGAGAAAGGCTGCCCTGTAGGGGAGAAACTATGGTTTAACTTCTTTGCGCATATAATACAGTCTACATAGCTAGCTGCAGTACCTTGTAATTAAGTAGGGCAACATATAATGCAGAACAACAATATCATTGAACATTGGAGGGGGAAATACATCCATCAGCTCCCAGGTTAGGTGGGAGTGCACGCAGGGGAGAGAGGACCGAACGGTGAGTCCCGGTTCCCCGCGCACTCTCCAAAGGCATGGTATTTTCCCCTCAGCATGCTTCCCCATTCAGTGCTTGCCAGTGATGTCATCTATCAGTTCAGTGACAAGGATGGGTGGCCCGGAGAGTGACCGTGATTTTCCCTGGTTAGTGAGTGACATTTTATGGGAGAGAGCTCGCAGACAGAGTTAGTCAGGGATAATGCCAGCCCCGATATGGGTTCGGTCTGTTTCTCACGAGCTCCCCATGAGCCATCTCTGAGGCTACGTCCGACTGAGGTCTCTAAGGCATATCAGACGGAACGAAAAGGTGCCTCCAAGTTTCAGACTAGTTCCCGGGCCAACAGATTCCGGGAGCATCCCCGGGCTATTCCACCCAGTGGATTTCCCAGGCGGTCACCATGCAAGTGCTGTCCGAGGGAGCTCTCTAAGTCCACGGATGATAGTCGTGTGGCTATTGTTTCGGGCAGCATATAGTAATCTGGAGCAGTCCAAGTGAGGGGTTAAACTGTCCGCTCTCAGTACTGAGTGAGGTCTATCCGGATTGCGTTTGGTCTTATGGGTTGCTCCGGGAAACCTCGGTGATCCAGGCATGCAGGTCCGAGGCTGATGGAGTGGTACAGTCAATGTGGGTGTCCGTTACTCGGGGGGTGCCATACTGGGTTAAGTCGAGAGTGCGGGGTACGAGTCAGCCATAGGATGATCGTGGGTGGCCATGCTCGGACTAGTCACATAGGGACGGGGCATAGTCAGGGGAAATGTGATAATTTATAAAGTACTTATCTGGGTGCGGTTGAAAAGTTTCCTGAGTATTTCTCTACTTGGCCTATTCAGCTGCTGGAGCCTCGGGTGCGGCGGGAGCAGCAGCAGGGATCCGATCTCTCCTTCCTCTGCGATAGGGGGTGAAGGGTTGGCGGCGTCTTGGTGTGTTTTGTTCGTGGACAGGCGGGAGGTGATCTTTCCAGGACTCCTGTATTGTGAATTCTCTGTACCATTCTGGTACCGGGATTTCGGGTAGATTGGCGAATTCAAAGAATTGTGGAAGATCAGCTGGGGTGTGCATTGTGAAAGAGCGCCCTTGAATTGTGACACATAAGCCGAATGGAAAGCGCCATTTGCAGATGATCCTCCGTTCCTTCAGTGCTTCTAGGATAGGTCGGAGAGCTCTGCGGTGACCCAGGGTAATTTGCGACAAGTCCTGGAAAATTTTTATGTTGGCTTCATTGAAGCGGATCTCCTCTTGTTCCCTTGCCCTGTAAGCTATCTCCTCTTTCAGTTTATAGTCGACAAAACAGCATATGATGTCCCTTGGCGGATCTCCTTCTCTGCCTTTCGGCCTGAGGGCTCTGTGGGCTCGTTCAAATTTGATGGGCGAGTCTTGGGCTCGTTCAATGAGACTATTGAACAGGGATTGAAGAGCCAGTGGAATCTGATCATGCTCGACTGTTTCGGGGATTCCCCGGATCCGTAGGTTTTTCCTTCTTCCTCGGTTATCGAGGTCTTCTAATCTTCTCTGCATGTCGATCATTTGATAGTGGTATTGGGCCGCGTGTTGTTGTAGGTCTATGATATCGGCCTTATTGCGCCCTGCGGCTCTTTGCACTTGCTCCAGCCGGTCTGATACGCCCCTCAGCTCATCCTTTAGTTCCACTACGGCATCGGTCAGGGCTCCCTTGATATCCGATGCGATAAGTTGCATGTCTGACATCTTTGGAACCTGTTGGAGAAGGTTCATCAGGGTCTCCTGGTCAGGCTGTGCCTTTTGCTTAGGCGTGCTCTCCGCCATCTTGGGTGTCTTAGTTTGGGGATGCGAGCTTCCCCTCGGTGTCCCCGTCCCGCTCGAAGTACTGGACTGCGTGCGGAATAAATCCGGTAGATTTTTGCTCTGTTGGGTAGCTGGGGTGTTGTTGAATGGCAGTTGTCTACCAATCTTGCCCATTCTGCTTGAGAGACTGTGCTAAAGGCAGTGTTTCTCCCCTGGAGAACCGGAGCTCCTCTCTTAGGCAGCCATCTCCACAGCGCGCCAGACCACGCCCCCTTCTTATTTTTTTACTAATAATGGCGGCAATCTGCGATTTTTTTTTGGTACTGCAATATTTCAGCGGACATGTCGGACCATTTTGACACTTTTTTGGGACCATTGGCATTTATACAGCGATCAGTGCTATAAAAATGCACTGATTACTGTGTAAATGCCATTGGCAGTGAAGGGGTTAACCTGCAGGGGGCGCTCTAAGGATTAACTATGTTCCCTGGGCGTGTTCTAACTGTATGGGGGCTGCACTATCTGGGGAAGGGAAGTGGTCACAGCCTTCACGTACAGGGAGGCTGTGATCACAGCCCTTTCCCCTCACACAGAGCGGAGGTCCGTGTTTACATACACGGACCTCCGCTCCTTCGCTCCGGGGGGGCCATCCTGGGTAGCCGGCGGCAATCGAAGCTGCCGCACCCGCTCCCTGGCCCTCCCCGAACACAGTGAGCGCGCGGGCGCGCCTCCGGCGGCGCGCGCGCTCACTAAACTCGTTCCCGCAGCCGCCGCCGTATGACGGCGTTTTGCGGGAACAAGCCACTTTGCCGCCGTCAGATGCCGATCGGCGGTCGGCAAGTGGTTAAAGAATCAGCACCTGTTCCCCCGTGCTGCAAACTCAACTACAGTTTATAGTTAAAATGTTTACACTTATGTTTAACAAGTGGGTTTTACACTTCTTCACTCCGCTTAGGAGTGCCTACTGTGCATTGCACACCATTTGTTCTTACTTCTTATCTCTCTTGCTCCTTCTCTCTGTCTCACCCTACCCCTCCCCATCCCATCCCACACATTATGACACACACCTTCTTTGTTGGACAGGGATCAGCCAATTCCTACAACTAGACCCTTTGTTATCTCACTGTAGAACTCACATGCTGTATATTGTATCAACGATGTTCTGGTGTCATCCTTTTGCGCCACCTGATGCATCCCTAACGAGACAAATTCTCACTACGTCCCCACTACTATGCCCCTTAAATTACTATCTTTAAATGCCAAAGGGCTCAATGTGGAAAGCGCTAATGTGGAAAGAAGCTCTAGCCTCTAAAAGTGATATAATATGCATACAAGAAACCCACTTTACGCATAACAAAGCCCCTAAATGCTCCCATCCTAAATTTCCCCACTCCTTTTTCGCTCACTCTGACTCCAAACGCAAAGGTGTGATGATCTCCATCCATGATACGGTTGCATTTCAGCTACACTCCCAGGTTACGGATCCAGACAGAAGCTTTATAATCATTATAGCAACTATTAACAACCATAAAATTACGCTAGTCAACATATATGCCCCAAACACCAATAGGAATTTTTTTTTTAAAACTATTGCAGCCAAGATGCAACCGTATACGACAAACTCTATTATCTTATGTGGAGACTTTACCAACATCATTGATCCCTCACTTGATTCTACTAACAACTCCCGCAGACCCTCAACCTCAATTGCCTCATTCCTAAAACAAGAGAATTTGTATGACTCATGGAGATGCATCAACGGCAGCGAGAAGGACTACACCTTCTATTCTCCAGCCCACGAGGTGTACTCTAGGATCGACCTATTTCTCACTGACAAATACACACGCCAACATATCAGCTCCACCAAGATTGGCTTAATCACATGGTCTGACCATGCCCCTATATACCTACACCTCAATTTATCCCCACAACTATCTCGCCCACCACCTTGGAGACTTAACGCTTCCATTTTAACCACCCCCACCTCCCTAGAATATATTAAAACTGAAATTGGTCATTTCTTCCAAGCCAACATCAGCTCCACATCTGACCCCATACTGTTATGGAACACCCATAAAGCATACATTAGGGGTATACTAATAAAACTAGCAGCCCATGAAAAAAGAAAACGGACTGAAAATATTATTACTATGCTAACCCAAATTCAAAACCTAGAACAATCCAATAAACAAAGGATAGACACATCTAAACTAGCGGAACTAAAGTCTTTATGAACCCAACTCAGTGAATCACTTAGACACTCATTCGATTACTACATCAAAACACTCCGTCTCTCATACTACTCCTCAAGCAACAGACCAGGAGCCTTATTAGCTAAGCAATATAAAAGGAAAATTAGCAACGCAAAAATCCCCTTTTCTTATAAATAATGTAGGACAAAAAATCCAAAATCCAGCACACATAGTGGAACAGTTCTGCCAATTCTATTCCTCTCTATATAACTTACAACAATCTTCCTCATCCCCACCTCCCACTACTAATTAACTACTAACTAATTTAAAAATTCCTAGAAAAAATTAAACTTCCATCTTTATCAGCAGAACACCTTAGTAACCTCTCAGCCCCCATTACTAACTCCGAAATTGGGAAAAATATCTACAACCTCCCTTTACACAAATCACCTGGACCAGATGGATATATTAATGAATACTACAAACAATACTCGGAACTCCTCATTTGACCAACGCTCTGAATTGCATCATCGTTACCGCCTCATGTCAGAAAGAATTTCTTGAATCCCATATTTTTACTATCCCTAAACCTGGGAAACCCTCAGACACACCTGCAAACTATTGCCCCATCTCCCTCTTAAACACAGACACAAAGATATATGCTAAAATCCTCGCCAACAGAATTGCTAACATTGTCCCCCTCCTAATCCACCCAGACCAAGTCGGGTTTGTCTCTGGCCACCAAACCTCAGATCGGACCAAACGATTCATGAACCTCATACAGTGGACGGAACTCCACCACAACCCCATCCCTCCTAATATCCCTAGACGCCAAAAAGACCTTTGATAGGGTGCGGTGGTCCTACATGTCAGAAGTTCTTCGAAAATTCGGATTTTCTGGGAAAATTTTAGCAGCGATAAATACATTATATTCCCATCCATCTGCTAAGGTCTGGGCATCAGGCTTCCTATCAGAACCATTTGAAATCCAAAACGGCACCAGGCAAGGTTGCCCGCTATCCCCAATAATTTTCCTATTAGTCATAAAACCCCTAGCGGAATATGTTAGGTCGCACACTCACATTCAAAGAATTACTGTTGATGATACGCAGCACAAGATCGGTCTATACGCTGACGACATAATCCTCTCCATAACCGATCCCCTACAATCCCTGCCTCACCTCAACCAAGTATTTGAGAGCTTTAGTACATTATCATTATATAAGCTTAACAACTCTAAATGCCAAATGTTAGCTATAGACCACAAACCCCATCTTAAATCACAAATTTCAAAGATAGTTCCGTTCTCATGGGTTCCATTATCCACCATACAATACTTGGGTATCCAATTAACATCCCCTAGTTCCAATATACTACACAAAAATATATCTTCCCTTAAAGCCAAACTCCAACAAACAACCACTAATACACAAAACCTCACACCCTCCTGGGCTGGACGGATAGCTTTTGTGAAAATGTTTTTGCTCCCACAGGTACTTTACGTGTTAAGAACTTTACCGGTTCCATTCCTAACACCACACCTTAAGAAACTTCAAACTATTATTAATACATTTATCTGGTGCGGAAGAAAACCACGCATAAAAGACAATACCCTAACGAGGCCCGCTTCACTTCTAGGACTAGGAGCACCCAACTTATCTCTATGCTACAAAGCAACAATCCCCTCCCAATCCAAAAGTGGCAGGTCTCAGACGCACGCTTGTCCTTGGTCACAAATAGAAAAAAAACACATGCAAATCACACATAAGAGCTCTTATCGCGGCAGCTATCCTACAACCCAACTCAACATCACCTATCTTGGACACTACCAAAGCAGTCATAAAATCGTGGACTTCCTTAACCGGCAAACATCATTCAATCTCCATGAAATCTCTACAAAAGATACCCCTAGCTTCATTGGAAATCATAGTGCCAGACCTGCATCTTACTACATGGGCATCTGCGGGCATTACCCATATCGCCCAACTATACTCAAAATCCACGCTTATATCATTCCAGAAGATACAGCAATTATATTCAATACCCAAAACGTCATTCTTTCAATATCTCCAAATACACCACACATTACAACTAGTGTTGAGTGAACCCGAACTATAAAGTTCGGGTCCGTACCGAACTTTGGGGTGTGCGGAACCCGGACATTTCAAAAAAGTCCGGGTTCGAGTTTGGGGTTCTGGTATTTGATTCCACGTGTTGAATAGCTGCCAAGGGCAGCCAATCAACAAGTGTTTCACTGGTTTGCGACGGGAACCGTCGATAAGTTGTGCACCTTAGTTTATGGTCTTGGGGTTTGAGCTTGGGCCTGAAAAAACTTTACAGGCCCAAGGCGTGTGGGGTTTCAAGCCATGCCTGGGCTTGAAATATCAAGCCCAAGTGAGTTGTGATCAACATTACACACCACATAAACCTCTATAACTTTCTTACTGCAAAACCCATAACTTATATTAACGACATAGAAGACCTTACTATATTCGCACCTAAAACTCATATCAACCCGCTATACCCATTACGGGCGTCTACGGGTACATCATTCTACGTCCAGACCGTGATACTAAAGGTTACTTC
>BLSH010338710.1:307152-328386 GCA_018402905.1 Glandirana rugosa | reverse complement strand
GCCAGTGCACCATGTGACACAGCCTCTATATGGGGCTGGAGTCACCGTGCTGCATGTCATATGCTCTCAGGGTAGTTTAGGGAGAGGATGCTGCTGGCTCTGTGAGGGACAGATTGCAGATATTATATAACATCTCATCCTGCATTACTCAACGATCTGATTGTGGACTAGGTAGAGATACTAGTACTGCTGCTTTGAGGGACAGATTGCAGACCTCATCCTGCTGCACAGAACGATCTGACTGGACTAGGTAGAGTCTGTTGCTTTAACCGCTACCGGCGACAAGGTGGCTCTATCGCGCAAATTGCCGTCATATGACAGCGGCTGTGAGATCGAGCCCAGTGAGCACGCGCGCGCTGCCGGAGGCGCACCTGCGCGCTCACTGTGTCCGGGGAGGGCCAGGGAGCGGGTGTGGCGGATTCGATCTCCGCCGGCCACCCGCAATGCCCCCCCCCGGAGTGAAAGAACGGAGGTCCGTGTAAGTAAACACGGACCTCCGTTCTGTGAGGGGGGAAGGGCTGTGATCACAGCCTTCCACTACATGGAGGCTGTGATCACTTCCCTTCCCCAGCTAGGGCAGCCCACATACAGTAAGAACACGCCCAAGGAACACAGTTAACTCTTAGAGCGCCCCCTGCAGGTTAACCCCTTCACTGCCAATGGCATTTACACAGTAATCAGTGCATTTTTATAGCACTGATCGCTGTATAAATGCCAATGGTCCCAAAAAAGTGTCAAAATGTTCCGACATGTCCACTGAAATATCGCAGTACCGCTAAAAATCACAGATCGCCGCCATTACTAGTAAAAAATAAAAAAAAACCCCAGAAATGAATTCTCATCATCCGTAAACTCGACCACTTTTGCGCAAACCAATCAATAAACGCTGGTTGCAATTTTTTTATCACAAATATGAGGAAGAATATAAATCGGCCAAAACCGATGAAATAAAATGTTTTTTTATTTTTTTTTTGGATTTGTATTTTAGCAAAAAGTAAGAAATTTGGGTTTTTTTTGCAAAATTGTCACTCTTCTTTTGTTTATAGCGGCGATCAGAAATGACACAGCAGTGATCAAATACCACCAAAAGAAAGCTCTATTTGTGGGAAAAAAAGGACGCAAATTTCGTTTGGGTACAACGTTGCACGACCGCACAATTTTTAGTTAAAGCGACGCAGTGCCGAATCGCAAAAAGGACTCTGGTCCTAAAGGGGGAGATCCTTCCGGGGCTGAAGTGGTTAAGGCAAAGATTATTGTTCTAAAATCATCTCCACGTTCTCCACGCTTGTCCTTGGTCACAAATAGAAAAAAAACACATGCAAATCAGACATAATAGCTCTTATCGCGGCAGCTATCCTACAACCCAACTCAACATCACCTATCTTGGACACTACTAAAGCAGTCATAAAATCATGGACTTCCTTAACCGGCAAACATCATTCAATCTCCATGAAATCTCTACAAAAGATACCCCTAGCTTCATTGGAAATCATAGTGCCAGACCTGCATCTTACTACATGGGCATCTGCGGGCATTACCCATATCGCCCAACTATACTCAAAATCCATACTTATATCATTCCAGGAGATACAGCAATTATATTCAATACCCAAAAGGTCATTCTTTCAATATCTCCAAATACGCCACACATTACAACTAGTGTTGAGTGAACCCGAACTGTAAAGTTCGGGTCCGTACTGAACTTTGGGGTGTCCGGAACCCGGACCCGAACCCGGACATTTAAAAAAAGTCTGGGTTCGATTTTGGGGTTCTGGTATTTGATTCCACGTGTTGAATAGCTGCCAAGGGCAGCCAATCAACAAGTGTTTCACTGGTTTGCCCTTAGAAGCCATCACAGCCATGCCTACTAATGGTATGGCTGTGATTGGCCAGTGCATCATGTGACACAGCCTCTATATGGGGCTGCATGTCATATGCTCTCAGGATAGTTTAGGGAGAGGATGCTGCTGGCTCTGTGAGGGACACATTGCAGATATTATATAACATCTCATCCTGCATTACTCAATGATCTGATTGTGGACTAGGTAGAGATACTAGTACTGCTGCTTTGAGGGACAGATTGCAGACCTCATCCTGCTGCACAGAACGATCTGACTGGACTAGGTAGAGTCTGTTGCTTTAAGGGAAAGATTAGTGTTCTAAAATCATCTCCACGTTCTATAGGGAAAGGTTCCAGCTGTTGCTTTAAGGGAAAGATTATTGTTCTAAAATCATCTCCAAGTTATATAGGGAAAGGTCCCAGCTGTTGCTTAGAGGGACAGATTATTGTTCTAAAATCATCTCCAAGTTCTATAGGGAAAGTTTCTTCCAGCCGTTGCTTAGAGAGCCATATTATTGTTCTAAAATCATCTCCAAGTTCTATAGGGAATGTTTCTTCCAGCCGCATAGAGAGCCATATTATTGTTCTAAAATCATCTCCAAGTTCTATAGAGAAAGTTTCTTCCAGCCGCATATAGAGCCATATTATTGTTCTAAAATCATCTCCAAGTTCTATAGGGAATGTTTCTTCCAGCCGCATAGAGAGCCATATTATTGTTCTAAAATTATCTCCAAGTTCTATAGAGAAAATTTCTTCCAGCTGTTGCTTAGAGGGACAGACTATTGTTCTAAAATCATCTCCTAGTTCTATAGGGAGAGGTTCCTGCTGTTGCTTAAAGGGACAGATTATTGTTTCTTGCACAAAATTAAAAAGTGCATCTACATACAAAAAAATTCTAAAAACTACATTTGCGGCCAGTGGTGCATTTCTTGCACAAAAATAAAAAAAATTTCTACATTGCTGGTTTAAAAAAAAAAATCCAAAAACTACATTTGCGGCCAGCGGTGCATTTCTTGCACAAAAATAAAAAAAACAGTGTTGGCTACCTCCTCCTCCTCCAGCGCCTCTTTCACCGCCTCCTCAACCTCCAACTCCACATCCACCTCCATGTTTGATTTTTTTTATGTGATTTTAGCTTAAAAAATATTTTTAGTTATTTCCCTATCCCCATTTCTTTGTAGGGCACTTGTCCGACTCTTACCCCCATTTTCCTTCCTTTTGCAGACCTCTAGGACTTGCCAGGACTTTGTTACAGCCATTTTTGTGCCTAAAAGTTTGGGTCCCCATTGATTTCAATGGGGTTCGGGTTCCGGGACAAAGTTCGGGTCAAGTCCGGTCCCAAACCCGGACTTTTTCCCGAAGTTCGGCCGAACCTGCAGAACCCAAACTTCCAGAGGTTCGATCAACTCTAATTACAACAAGTAAACATTGGACAATCTTCAGTCATAGAGCGACTCTTGGAACTTATTGATTCTCCCAAAGCCGTAAATACTGGAATCTCACCCTTCTACAAACTTCTGGCTATGCCCACCTCTGCTGGAAAACCTACCAACATCCTACAATGGGAACGCACCTTAAACTTTGACTATCCCATTGAAACTTGGCAAAAAGCAGTAACACTCCCACTAAAATTCTCAAGGTGCATATCTCACTGGGAATTGTCCCAAAAAATCCTACATAATTGGTACTACACACCCTATAAACTAGCCAAGATATATTGCGACCAATCACCACTATGCTGGAGATGATGCGGGGAAACAGCCACCTCAATACATATTTGGTGGCACTGCCCCAAAATACAACCCTTCTGGCAACAAGTATTCAAACTCATTAGTCAACTCACTGGACGCACCAACCCACCCGACCCGAAAGCCGCACTACTAAATCTTGACATAGATAAATGGCCAAACGATTATATCCCCATAATATCCCACATATTCATCGCTGCCCGCCTCACTATCACACAGAGCTGGAAAGCACCAGACCCCCCGGAATACAGTAACACAATAAAAATTCTTAATGAAAACGCTGCCAATGAACTGGCCTATGCTAAGGCCCATCTACAAATCCACAAATTCAATTCCCAATGGAACTCCTGGATCAAAAACCCTTTATCTACTCTTCAGACCTGATTCCATCATCCACTGCCTAAAAAGTACAAACTGTACCATACTAAACTTTTGCCTATCACAGTATTGCTGCAGCCAACAACAAATGGATGCATCTCCACTACGGACTGCCTACTAGATCCTACCCTACTAAGTTACTAACTATCACACGGTGACATTTGAAAAAGAAGGGACAAGGCACCAAACACCCGTCCAACAAAGAAATCTTATAGGCATACTCTCCCTCCCTCCCCTCCTTACCACCTCTTTTCTCTTTTCTCTCTTCTCTATCTTTCTATCCTCCCTTCTCTCGTACTCCTCTTATCTCTCTCTCTTCATCTGTGCTCTCTCGTAGCACAATTTCATAGAGATAGGCACAATTGTACTGTTATCATATAGCATAACTCTACGGAAATCAATTTGACTAAGACATCTACTATAGCTTTCTTCTGCCCACTTGCCCTGCTGCACAGCAAGTCCCCTTTAAGGGGTGCAGCAGACCAAGCGGTCAATAATTATAAAATACTCTACACGCCCAGAAGAGAGATTAATCAATACTAAGTATCTCACGGGTTTCCTTTTGATTTAATGGAATGGTAACCTAACCTGATGTTAAACCTTTTAACTCATTACATGCCTACTCTCAATGTTTTCATGTATTGCAACCTATTTCAATAAAAAAAACTATTGGAAAAAAAAAATGATGCATATATTAGTGCTAAGACTTTTTTTTTAAAGAGACCAACAGGAATAGCTACATCCCCACAGACAATTGCCATCACCCTAAATGATTGGGAGGTATACCTAAAGGGCAATTGATGCGCAAATGATGCAATTGCCAAGACGTAGAAGACTATGTGTAACAGTGGAACGTAATAGTTAATAGGTTTTAAAAAAAGGGTTACAATACAGATAGTTTAATATACATCCAAAACACGGTTAAAGTGGATGTAAACCCCATTCATGAAATTTGACCAAGGCACAGTACATGTAATGTTTACTTATCTCTCTCCAAAGCGCTAAGTGCCATTGCTTTCTGCTGCTCTGTTCCTCTGTTATCAGCAGAGTCACTTCTGACAAGTTCTCTGACACACGAGATAAAAGCAGCTAGAAATTTGTGTTGGGAAGGGAGCTTAGAGGGAGATAAGCAGGGAGCTGGTCTATTCACAGTACAGCTCTGCATGTTCCTTCATTCCTCTGCCTATGTGGAGTGGGAGTGTGTGCCTTTCCTCCAATCAGCTCTCACACAATGTAAATCCAGACTCCACACCCATTTTTCAATGAGGAAACAAGATTTCTAACACAATATTAACTTTCCAAAGAGTGAAGAAAGGGAAAGACAGCAGATGTGCATGTAAAACTTATGTAGGGAGATTTGTTTCATCTATGTGTATCATCTGAGGCTGTTCACTTCACTGGGTATATGTGAGGGTTTACATCCAATTTAAGGAGGTGGATAGAAACCAGCTATTAGTTGATAAACCAAAAAATTCAGGAGTCAAATGGATTTGACCTTCATAACTAATTTCAACAAAGAATATAGGTCATAATACAAAAACACTGGCCAATCATTTAACGGGACAAGACACTTAATATTATCTTGCCCCAAAAAAAAAACTAAATTTGTATACTGAAAGCCACTAATTTAAGAAATAGGCTAGCCCCAAATATCCCTGACCCACCAAAGAAAAAGATAACATTTCTAGATCAAACAGGATTTTTTCATTGTAAAATATGTTAGGCATGTACGACTGTGAAAAATACAAATAGAAAAGTGAAATTGTTCAAATAGAATAGTACAGGGAAAGAATATAAAATAAAGACATTTATCACATGCCAATCCACTCATGTAACTTACTTACTATCCTGTCTATGTGTATTGCAGTATATTGGCCACCCCACAATGAAGTTGGGGAATTAAGATCAATGAACATGTGAATAAGATCAAAAAAGGTTTCCCCAAACACAATCTGTCCTATCATTTTAGGATCTATCACAATAGGAATCCTAGTTTCAGGATCTTTTATGGCATTGATAGGATTGAACAAAATTGGAGAGGGGGCAATATGACAAAAAAGATCCCCAAAACAAAGCAGAATGTATTTTTGAGATGAATGCATTTATTTTCTATGGGTATGAATATAGATATTGATTTAAATGGTTTAATTTATAATTATTAATTGTGTGTTTTATTGCATTGGTGATTTGTGGCTTAAACTATTGAATTTTGGAAATAAATTAGTTGTCATATCTTGGTTTCACCACTAGAGGACCTCGGAAATGTGTTTAAATAAAATACTTAGTAGTTTTTACTATTGACCACTAGAGGTCTCATGTGGGCATAAAAGATTAAGTCTGCAATAAATACAGAATATAAACAAACAATTGTCAATATAGTTCCCAACCTTTCTTGTAATGAATAATATATATTATAAGATAGTTTTCTGTGGGAAGTTTTAATTATTAAGAGAGGATTGAATCATCTCAATATCGGTTGTGTATACAGTATCTCACAAAAGTGAGTACACCCCTCACAGTTTTGTATTTTATTACATCTTTTCATGTGACAACACTGAAGAAATTACACTTTACTACAATATAAAGTAGTGAGTGTACAGCTCGTATAACAGTCTAAATTTGCTGCCCCCTCAAAATAACTCAACACACAGCCATTAATGTCTAAACCACTGGCAACAAAAGTGAGTACTTGGCCAGTTTCTGTTTCTGTTTGTAGGAAAACAGGCCCAGGATCAGACAATGAAGGAGTGCTTATTTGGCACCCTTGCGGATAGGTATATGAAAAAGCGTATGCAAGAGTCTGAAGACCCTCGACCAGGATCCCACCAGGCGGGGGCAGGACCACCAAATATGGATTTTGTCTCCTCGTTGGCGGCAAAGCCAAAAACATCTGTCACTGTATGATGGGCTTGAGTTGGCAATAGGACTTGTGTCTTTTTTCAACCTGACTAACTATGTAACCAACTAACTTACAACATCAAATAGCGTCAAGGTCAGTTAGCATCCCTCCCAGCCAGGGTCAGCTAGTGTTAGATTGCTAGCATGCTATTGCACTCTCGTTATAGGTCACTTATCACCACCATTACTAGTATAGTGTTTGTACGGATCAATATATTTCATCACAAACAGAACTATACTAGTGCCCCTTAGTATAGAGCCCCCAAAAATGTTATATTAGCAGGATCAGCCCTGTTTACTGCAGCACTTGCATTTAGCCCCCCCCCAACAAGTGCAGTGTCAGTGTAATTTCTGATCACTGTCATCTGTGATACATTGCACACAAAACCAGTATGACTAGAATCAGGCCTGATCTCTGCTACTACTAGCGGTTGAATTTTATTTGTAGAAGTTCAAGCAGTCCCTTACAGCCAGGTGCTCTGTTTCCTGTGAGTCACACAAGGTACCTGTAAATTTAGTGGACAAATTGTCCAAATAAGGGTACTCTAGTGAAGAGGCCTACAGGATTCTGAGCATGTCAGATGAGAGCGAAGGGGAAACCTCTCTGACAGAGTCCATCTCAGAATATAAACTTGCAGAGAGCAGTGGCACCCTGAAAGGTATCTCAGACGATGGACCACGGGTAGCTGACATGCTAGGAATGCATGACTTGTCTCATATGCAGCAGGGTCCAAGTACTAATGCCGCACTACCTTTTGGTGAACCGACATGCACCGGCAACCTAGTACATCCTGTTTTTTACACACCAGCACTGCAGTATCTCATGGCGACGTGGTGAGTCCCAGAGATGCAGTCCAAGATGGTGTGGTGGCTAGCACTAGTAACATCCTGCAGCCCCCAAGAATTCTAACACAGGTCCATAGAGCCCATAGTGTCCTTCCAGATGTGCTTGCAAATCCTAATTCAGCAGCACCCTTACCATCCCCCACTCACTGCCCAACCCAAAACTCAGGTAGAAACAGCAAATTTAACAACTCCCCTTGATTTTTTTGGGTTGTTTTTCATGGAAGATCTGTATCAATTGATTGTGGACCTAAGCAATCTATGTGCCCAACAATACATTGCCGCCCATCCAAATTCAACTCTTGCCATACAATTTTGCATTGAAATCTCAGGGTTTCCAAATGTAACATGGGTATTACAAAAAAGAATGAGTTACTGTCATATTGGTCTGCAGACCCAATTCATCATATGCCCATGTTCTCTGCTATGTGTTCTCTGCTACGTAGATGAATCTCTTGTACATTTCGCTAGCCGCTTTGCAATCAAACAGTATCTCCCCAGCAAGCATGCTAGATATGGGGTCAAACTGTATAAGCTCTGTGATAGAGCCACAGGCAATAGATGGAATTTTAGAGTTTGTGAGGGAAGGGACAGTGAAGTAGAGCCCCCAACTGCCCAAATTACATGAGGAGCAGGGGCAAGATAGTATGGGACTTGGTGTTGTCTTTGTTCCACTAGGGGTACCACTTGTACGTGGACAACTTCTCTAAAAGCGTGCCATTTTTTGGCACCATGCAACCTAATCGCTGGGGCTTCCCCTAGTGGCTTGTAAAAGGGGGGGGGGGAGCCTGCTTGAGAAATAATGAATTGCTTGCAGTGAAGTGGAAGGGCAAACAGAATGTTTTTGCCCTGTCTTCCATTCACACAGACACAATGGTCCAAATTAGCATGGCATCTGGCATTGTTGAGTAGTCCCTTTATGTCCATGACTATAACCTTAACATGGGAGGGGTGGACTTCAACAACCAAATGAAACTTTATTTAGTTTCCCACAGAGTCAGACACTGGTATAAAGAGGTCTCTATTTATCTATTTTAATCAAATGTATATAATGCTATTGTAATTTACAAAGCAACAGGACAAAGTGGATTCTTCCTAAAATTTCAGGAAGAGATCATCATGGTCCTTGTGTATGCCAAAGGTACTGTGGCCAAAACCCAAAATCCAGATGTAAAGCTGGCTGCATGAGAGGCATTTTCCTGATTTTCTCTCTGGTATCCTAACCCAAAGGTCACCTCAGAGAAGATGTTGTGTCTGTAGTAGACATGGAATAAGATGAGATACCTGTTTTTTCTGTCCCTCTTATCCTGACCAACCTGATCTCTGCAGTGAAGTATTAATATAGAGCAATGCACGGTACAGTCTAGAGCACACAATTTGCACACAAGGGTCTTGAAAGATGTTAGATAGTCAGGAAACTGTCTATCACATTTCGAGAGACCCTAAAATTAAAGGCTGTTCTTATAAGTTGTAAAAAAAAGTTAAAAAACATAAAAAAATTAAAGAAAGTAAAATTAATAAATAAGTAAAAAAAAAGTTGTCATTTTATTAAGTTATTGTTCTATTGTTACTGTGTTTTATTCTTAACAATTGTAGTTTGCTTTGCAGGAACATCATTCAGCTACAGCACTGATCTGTTTATTTTGACAGCAGCAGGATGTGCTTTCAAAATACATATGCCATTCTCATTGGCTGTTACAAGTTTTTGGAAAATGAAGTAAGAAAATGAAAATGTATTTTTTATTTTCTTTTTTCATTTTTCAAAACCTTGTGCCAAACATAAGATCTGCAAAATACTTACCATACCTCTTATCAAATTCCTTGGAGTGACTACTTTCCAAAAATGAGTCATTTGGGGGGTGTTTGTATTATCCTGGCATTTCAGGGCCTCCAAAACTGTCATAGGTAGTGAGGAAATATGCCCTTTGAAAGCCTGAAATGGTCATTGGATTTTGGGGGCCTGTACATGGCTAGGCTGCCAAAAAGTTTCACACATGTAGTATCCCCATACTCAGGAGGAGCAGTCAAATATGTTTTGGGGAGTAATTCCACATACACCCATGGCAAGTGAGGGGATTCTGCCCTTTGAAAGACTGTAATTGGTCATTGGTTTTTCGAACTCCGTACATGGCTAAGTCCCCAAAAAGTCTCAGACATGTTGTATCACTAGGGTGGCCACATTTCCAAACTAGAATTCAGGGACAATTTTGCAAGGATCGGGTGGGGGTGAATTTAGGGGTTAATGGGGAATTCAGTGGCAGGGGTGATTTGCTGATTTGTTGGGCGAATGACTGGTGTTAACACTTAAATCATCCCAACACCATGCTTGATAGGGTGTCATGATGATCAAATCACATTATTTCTATTACTACATTGTAATATACAGTGAAACAGTTCAATTCACCATAATGCAGAATCAGTGTGAACCCTGAGCTTCTCACTTGTCACCAGTTGCAGCGTGTCACTTGCCACTATCACTTGTCACCAGATGCAGCATGCCACCGTCACCTGCCGCCAGAAGCAGCTTGTCACTTGCCACTGTCGCATGCTGCCAGATGCAGCGTGTCACTTGCCACCGTTGCCTGCCAGCAGATGCAGCTTGTTGCTTGCTACTGTCATCTGACACCAGATGCAGCGTGTCACTTGAAACCATTACCTGCTGCCAGATGCAGTGTATAATTTGTCACCAATAGCCAATCAGCTTCTAACAGGGAGGGCTACACAGAGATCAAAAATTCAGCAAGTCCCTACTAAACTGATTTTTGATCTGTGTGTACTCAGGTTTACCATATCCCTTGCTTCAGCAGGCTCCCTCCAGCACTGTGACTTGTCCCCTGCAGCTGCTGTGTAAGATGTGAGTGTCTGTGGTCACAATCCAGCCTTCTTATTGTACAATACAGGGTTAATGCTCCTGTATGGTATGCAATGATGCTGAGTAGGGATGGGCCAAATGGACCCCTGTTCGGTTCGCACCAGAACTTTCGAACATCGCGAAAGTTCGGACTGGAATAACGGACCCCACTAGAGTCAATTGTTTGTAAAAAATGTCATTTTTAAATGAGCAGTGTTTTTTTATTTTTAAAGTGAAAGCATAAAAATTAATCATTCCTTCCAATATAGTGCCTGGGGGGTCTGCTTAGTCTACCTGTAAAGTAGCAGATCTGTACCATGTCTAGAATCTGCTGCAGCAATAATTGCATTTATAAAGCCAAAAAAAAGACATTTTCCCCCGCAAGCTGCCTTTATTTTGCTCAGCAACAGCTGGGAAGTCAGTGTGTATGATGAGGCCACAATGTAGTGCACTGGAAAAAAGATTAGAGACTTTTTGGATAAATTCTGGTGTCACTTTGACTTTGGATAGAAGTAACTAGAGGGCGTGGTCTAGACGCCGAAGGAGATGGCCGCGTGAGACCGTCGCTCTGCCATACCGCGATCCCTCTCTCCTCCCGAGCGACCATTAGGAACACCAAGAATGGGCAAAACACAAGGGGATCCGTCCCCCACCCAGTCACGCTCTCCCAGAGCTCACACGGTGGAGGCAGATGCTTCAATAGCAGAGATATTCCACTCCCGTCCCCACGACAAGAAGCCAGAAGCGCAGGCCTCAGGAGAACCAGCGAGGCGAGGTAGCCACAGTCCAGAGGGACGGGACACAACAAGTGCTGCACAAAGGCCTCCACGCTCGAAGGGTCAGGTACCCCAACCTGTCAGCATAGCTGATTTACACTCCATCGCAGCTGACATAAAATCCTCTTTCACAGCTGCAATAGCAGACCTAAGACATGACCTCCATAATATGGCTAACAGGGTAGAGGAGATAGAAGACATTACAGCGCGCCATGACATAGACATACATGTCTCCAATCGCTCTATAGATGCACATACCCTACAACTTAGGGATATGAGACGCCATTTAGAGGACTTGGAAAATCGTGGACGCAGACACAATATTAGAATCAGGAACATGCCCGAGTCCTTTGAATCTGAACAACTTCTACCCGCCTTACTAGCCATCTTTAATGACCTCCTAGGGAGACCTCTAGAAACCCCGGAGGATATGGAAAGATATCACAGAGCACTTAGATCCAGGGGGAGAGACAATGATCCACCCAGAGACATTATATGCAATATAGTTAATTTCCAGCTAAAAGAGGAAATACTTTGCAACGCCAGGCTCAGGAATCGCATATTATATCAAGGCCATGAAATAAAGCACTTTCAAGACCTCTCTCAGTTAACATTACAACAACGCAGAGACATGCACCCCCTCCTGGATATACTGAGAGAGAGGAACATAACATACAGATGGAAATTCCCTTTCTGCCTCTCTGTGGGTCCCCCTAACCGACCTGTACTACTGAAGGTCCCAGAAGACCTGCCTGCTTTCTGCGAGAGGCTCAATATCCCGCATATAGACCTGCCAAATTGGTATTTTGACCTACGTCCTCAACTCCTTGACCAACCTCTAGAGGAACCAATGGAGATGCTGCAGCAAGGTGACCCGCATTCTCAAAGGAGACGCCGGTTATCGGCCAGATTCTCACCCCCACCAGTAAATAGACGCTCACCTGGGGAAGAAAGTCTCACATCATCCCCGGCCCATCGTAAGCCCAGGAAAGACTGAAACCCACCGTAAGACAACATCCTATCTTATACAACCACCTGGAATTACAAAAAACTGAGTCTGACTGTTGCACTTACAAAACTCTTGAGACTTACAATTAATACAGAGGATTATTACAATTCTCTTACCGAGATCTCTTTCTTCTGTTCTCATGTGCCAAAGTTTGCAAGTTAGGCACTTACCTTACATGTTAACATTGTTTTTGTTAAACTGTTCTACCAATTTCAAGACAAATAGTTGGACTGTTGCAAGCTATTCAAAACCAGGTACTAAGCACAGCTTAACAGATGTGACTGCTTCCTCAGTACTCTACCCATGGCTATTGTCCCCACAGGCCACACTATAAACATTAACCACTTTCTCCTTGCACCAGGACAACGACAACACTTGTTACAGGAAACTCCTTAATGCTTGCATAGCAATTACATACTTTAAATACCTCTCTTTGCTCAGGATGGCTTACAGAGACATTTACCCTTATTGTTAGATCAGATATCCAGTTTGGCCTTATACGCAACACGCTCATAGGCCAAGTGCAGATGGCCGCTATATCTAACATTCTACACAGTGCTATTGTTAGTTATCTTATACACCATATAATACGCTGTTGCTGCTTGTATTATGCATCCTGTACTTATAATTATTTCTTTTGTTGTTCATGCTATGCGGGTGCACTCCTACCATGGAGACCTGAATCACCATCAGATCTCATACACCCTACATTGTAAATGCTACAAACTGGGCAAACTGAGGTAAGAATCTTAATCTCTTGTACTCTATTATTTCTAAGTGCATCAAAGGAGGACTTCACCCGCATTGCATGGTAAAGTTTACTTGGCTCAGATATATACCGTTTTACAATGCTTTACTTAATAATTAATACCAACTCCCCCCTTCTCCCCCTTTTTTTCTCTTTTTTTGTTTGTCATATTCCTTTCCCAACTACTAACATGAGTTCTGATACCCCTTTTTACAATGGTGTCGTAACTGTTCCAGTATCCTAAGCACTTACCAAAAATGCCAGGTTAAATTGCTGTATCACAGATAGTGTCCTACCTGACAATGTCCCACCTAATCAGTTTTTATTATTATTTGCAATTAGCCACCTGGGGCTACACCGGCTCATGCCTACCCCACATTTCTCCAGCATCTATCCGTGAGAAACTCTAGTGGTATGGGCTCGGTGTAGCCCTTAAGGTGACTCATACACATACTTATTACTTTCCATTCTTAACAAGTTACAGAGATCACTCCCTCACCTTAGCTGGTTATACAGTTTTGATTTTATGTTTATGCTACTAAACAGAGCTGGCAATTTAGTTCACCCAGCTCTCTCTGAAATATAATCTCAGGGCACAAGTGTTACATACCCCATTTCTTCTCCCCCAAGTGTCTCTACTCATCCCATACCCCCCATAAACAAATTCCTTTCTCTCAACATTTCCGATCCTCTCCATCCACACTAAACTCGGATCTCATGTCATTCTACAAACCTAACACCTCCATAGTTCAGCGATCCTAGTCTACTCAATCTTCCAAATAGATTTCCTCTAGTAACCGTCGCAACCACCAAATAATGACATACCAATACTCCTTCTATCTTATACAAAAACCCTCTCATACCTACCCAGCAATCAACGTATCCCCAGAGAAAACGCCGTTTTAATGCCATACCCATCCACACATCCTCCCTTTGCCCAATCATGTCAATGATACCACAAAGTATAATTCCTAGTTGAACTATCATTAGATGAGGGATGGCGGTGAGGCTGAACCTACGGTTTACCGTTAAATGTATTATACTCATAAGGTAATCTACCACAGCTGCTTTCTTCTCACATCCAACCCCCCCAACCACAGCCATTGAATCACTTCCCGGCTGACATTCTCCGACATTCCATCTCTCTACTTGGTGGAGCTGGTCTCCCCCAGTAGTTGGTAACCCCTCCTCCCCCCGTGATTCCCTCAGCCCCCCCCCCCCACCTTCTCTAACCCCCCTTTTTTTTCTTTTCTCCCTCTCCACATCTGTCAGCTCCTCCCCAGTTCAGAATGTGAAAATTGAAATTAATATCAATCAACGCAAAAGGACTCAACACCCCAGAGAATACACATGAAGCATTTAAGAGCAGACATAATGCTTCTCCAAGAAACCCATTTTCGAACAGACAGATTCCTAAATTAATGAATGACTTTCCTGTGATTTTTCACGCAACAAATAAAACAGGCAAAACGAAAGGTGTAGCAACTCTAATCTCTAAAAATATTCCCTTTGACATAACAGAATCATTAAGTGATGAGGAATGACGCTATCTTTTCCTCAAAGGCAACCTTTGGAACAAACCAATCACCATCTCTAACATATATAGTCCTAATCACGCACAAATCACTTTCTTTAGAAAAACTATTACCGACCTCATCGCGTTTCAAAAGGGTGTACTTATTCTGGGGGGGTGACTTCAACGTAGCATTGAACCCCCTAGAAGACACTTCAACCGTCACCTCCTCAATCCCTTTCAAAGCCATTAAACAAATCAAAAAGCAACTACATGATGCATTACTACATGATACATGGTGAACACAACACCCAGCCACGAAAGACTATACGTTCTACTCCATGTCGCACAACCGATACTCCAGAATAGATTATTTCTGGCGTTCCCAAAAAGATCTTCTTATGCTTTCTAACACCACAATAGAAAGTATGTGCTTATCCGATCATCATCCCATCACTCTATCACTTAGGTTCCCAGATTGTCCTCCTCCCACCAAAACATGGAGGTTGGATGCCTCTCTTCTCACTGACCTGGAAACAAGTAAAACAGTATGTACTAGCATTAAGAGTTCTTCAAAAACAATGACACACCCGACGTACACACAATTACTCAATGGGAGGCACACAAATGTGTAATAAGAGGTCTACTTATCTCACGAGCCACAGCTCGGAAGAGAGACAAACAGGCCAAAATCAGTAATCTACTGAATAAAATACAAACTCTAGAACTTACCCACAAAAGAACAAAAGCTCATAGTACACTGTTGGAGCTTACCAAAATTTGATTGTTACTCTCAGAAGAGTTAGGGTATAAAGTTAGAAGGAAATTCATCCTAGCCCAGAAACTATTTTACGAATACAGTAATAAAAGTGGTAAATATCTCGCTAGAGCCCTCCAAGAAAAAAGAGCTAATAATACTGTAAGGGCAATCCGTACACAAAAGGGATCTCTAGTCTCCACAAATACGGAGATAGCCAACCAATTTGCGGAATACTATAATAAGTTATACAATCTACCGCCCGAACCCAAACCCCCCAATCTGATAGGAGCAAGGCACACAATCATTGAAGAGTTTCTTAAACAATACGCACCCCAAGCGATAAATAAACAAACTGCCTCTAACATTGATGGTCCTCTCATATAAGAGGAATTCAAAATAGCCCTGACACAAATGAAGACAGGCAAAAGCCCGGGACCAGATGGTTTCTCGGCGACTTATTACAAATCCTTCTTAGAAGTTCTATCTAAACCCTTTATTAAAGCCTTCAACATTTTAGAAAATAAGGATACGTCCCCCACAACTTATTAGAGCCTCACATATCCATCATCCCCAAACCAGACAAAGATCCTTCACAGACAGCTAACTACCGCCCCATCTCTCTTCTAAACACAGACCTCAAATTTTTCGCTAAAATGATAGCAAACAGAATTCTGCCCCTCATCCCAAACCTGATCCACAAAGATCAGGTTGGCTTTGTCCCAGGCCATGAGGCAAGGGACAACACCATAAAAACACTCAATAGGAGAGCGCATGCGCGGGAGCTCCGACATGGACGTCTGAGCCAGGAGCTCCACACTTACCCCGGGATACGGCACCACTATCTGCGCCAGCACTGCCAGGAGGGACCCCAGTCGAAGGGGGACTACCCCCCAAGAAGAAGGAGCAATGGTCCAGCGACAAGTAAGCCCCGAAGGACCCCCCTGAGCCCAGGGTACACCCTTCGCTATACACGGGGGTGTACCAAGATGGCCACGGCCGCGGCTTAACACAGCAGTAAGATCCCACGGAGTCAGTAAAAGACTCAGGGGTACTCCTCTTGACCCCGGTCAGGCCCCAAGGGATACCCTTGACAGAGGGGAGACACAATCCAGGCAGAGCCTTCACCAGTATCCGGAGACCCGGTGGAGGCCGGGAGGACCAAGATGGCCGCTGACAAGGCCTAGTACTTCCCTCTAGCCCCCAGTTCACCCATCCGCGAGGCTGAAATGACTCCTGAAAGGGGTATACCCCTCTAAAGGTCCAAACAGGATCACCAGGGCCCAGTAACTTTATACACCCATCACATGGTCCCACACCCAGGCAGTAACACAAGCAGAACTTTTTGTGCAAGGAATCCCGCAGTCCCAGGAAGCATCATACTCTCCCAGAAATAGTCAGTAGAGAGGGACTCGGGGGGTCTAAAGAAGGCTCCACTCCAATTTTTTACGGCAGGAGTCCAGCCAAATATAATTTTGGTCGCGGAACCTCCAAGACGCCCCTATGCAGGGATCATCAGCCTGGAGAACACTAACTTTTTCTGCCACAGAGCCTACTCGCGACTCCCCTCTTGTTATGGCCACCCCTGGGGCTAAATTCACCCCTCCATCCCAAGAAGCCACTGTAAAACACAGGCCAATCATCTCACCAGCCACTCTTTCCCTCACACCGGGGCCAAATTTGCCTGCTCAACAACCTCCACTCATATCCCCTGCCTCCACTGAGTCACTCCTCAGAAGGGCGATGGATGACTCTCCCTTCTCCCCAGCAACCGGGCCTTCTCCACATCAGCTAGAAATGATTGCCCTCAGCCTGACTATTCAGGAACCAGCTCTTAATATCGCAGACTTGTTCATTAAATTTTCAAATCTCCTTGAAAGGGGACTAGCGAATACTGCAGCGAAAATTACAGGGGATTTAAAAACGGATTTCAACAACCTTGGCTCCAGAATGGACGCCATTGAAAAGAAATTGGACTTTACAGTGGCCAGAACCAAGCAAAATTCTGACCATCTTCAAGTTCTACAGGATCAACTAGATACCGCACTAGCAAGGATAGACGACCTAGAAAACAGGTCTCGTCGATACAATTTTAGGGTGAGAGGCCTTCCGGAAACCATTACCGAAATATCCCTGGCAATCCAAGATCTGATTCAATCCGCCATCCCAAATGTCCCTAAACACAGGCTAGAACTGGACAGAGCCCACAGAGCCTTAGGCCCCCCAAGAAAAGATGGAGCCCCCAGGGACATTATAGTCAAACCCTACTTTTACGCGATTAAAGAGGAATTAATGAGACCCTCACAATCCAACCCTCATATCTCTTGTATGGGCCATCAAGTCCAGATCTTCGCAGATTTGTCTCCGAACACCATCCAAAAGAGAAGATCTCTCAAATCACTCCTCCTAACATTACAACGAGCAGAGATTAAATACTGGTGGGCCTTTCCGTTTGCAGTGAAATTCAACCTGAAAGGGAGAACGTACGCCTTCCCTAATCTTGCCGAGGGGGAAAAACCCCTACTCCACCTTAAACTAATATCCCAGGAAGCACCGATGGATCTCACCGACCCAAACTCCTCTCATGCCAAGAGACCGCTACCTTCTAGCCCTGTTTCCCCTATATGGTCCAAGTCCAAGAGCAAGAAGGCTAAAGACCACAGACCCCCATAACTCAATAGAAGACCCGGCTCGACACTGGCTACCTTCCTTCTCTTATATGATTTGTAATCCCCTGCTAACTTCCTCTCCCCAGGAGATATACCTTGTGAACGGAGCTTCATCTCTCCTACACCTTGATTATTGAACAGAAGTTTTTCAAATGTTCTTTTGTTGGTCCCCTAATTTTATTCAGCTTTATATAGTTCATGTTCATGCTTTGGCCTCGATGCGGAAGGAAGTTTCTACCTTCCCACCTAGGACATAAGCTTTTCAGATATTCTGCATTGCTCTCGTTTTGTATATAGGCTAGAAGTCTCTCCCATGCTTTTTATACGGTTAAAATTTATTCAAGGGGTGACCTGGCCGGGGTAAGTCCCCATGTGCCTCCACTTACCTCGAGGACTTTCCTTTGAACTTCCTCGGGTTAAGTAGTCTGACCATAATGCATCAGATAACTGTACTTCCTACCTACTTCATTGTAGTCAATATCCCTCCTTTGAGGGCAGGGCCGGTGGGTCAGGGGGGGCCTTTCCCCCCCCCACCACTCCCATCAGCTATTTGTAGATGCATTTGCTCCAGATGTTATCCTCCCTTCCTTTCCTGCTCTCTCTTTCTCTCTCTCCTGTGTTCGAAGCACCTAACTTCCTTTTATGTTTCAGATGCCTCCAGTTTTGTCAGATACGGTCCAGGGTCCACATTCTTATGGGAACGCTCCTCCACCCCCTCAGGGCTGTCCGCTTGCAGGGTGAGTGCTGTAATAGACATTAGCTTTGGTTCCCACAAGCTCCATGGCTAAGGCACCCAATAGATACCTACACATAGCCACCCACAATGCTCAAGGACTAAACTCTCCGTTAAAATGAGGGAAAGTGTTTACCAATTATAAAACGCTAAATTTAGATGTAGTTTGTTGGTCCAGGAAACCCACTTCCCTACACGGTACAGCCCCAAGTTCCTCCACACACATTTCCCTGCTTTTTTTTTAGCCAATGCAAACTCCACAACCAAGGGGGTAGCAGTCATGTTCTCCAAAACATCTGGGTTCTCTTACCTAGGGGAACTTAAAGACCCAGAAGGTAGATACATTTTAGTCAAAGGCACCATTGATGGAATCATATACATATTCGTTTCATACTACGCCCCTAATAAAAACCAACTAAAATGTTTTAAAGTAATGCTAGACTCCATCCAGCCTCACTTAGAAGGCAGGGTCATCCTAGGAGGTGACTCTAACATTGCCCTTGACCAAGGACTGGATAAATCTAAACCCCTGGGTCACCAGTTAACGCGCCCGACTAGAGCGAGCTTAAAACTAGCCAAATTGCTTCACCTTTTCAATCTATCTGATGTATGGAGAGAATTGAACCCAACCAGGAGAGATTACACCCATTTTTCACACCCCCACAATTCCTACGTGCGAATAGACCATCTTCTAATGGAAGCTCACGGGACCCCCTTGGTAACAAAATCCCGGATAATTGACACCCCACTATCAGATCATTCCATTGTACACATGCAAATTCTCTCCGATCCTCTTTATGCTAAAAGCGAACAGTGGAGATTAAATGAGTCACTCCTAGCTGATCCTATCAGAGTCTCTGAAATCAACAGTGCTCTCAAGGAATATTTCCTCCTTAACGACAAGGAAGGGACCTCAGCAGAAGTCCTTTGGGCTTTTCATAAAGCTTTTATCAGGGGAAAATTGATACAGATAGCTTCGCAAATTAAAAAAGGGAAAACAGCAATCCTAATCAAGCTTGAAAAATTGTTTGCGTCGCTACAGGCAGCACATAAGATCAACCCTTCTAAAGCGCTCACTGCCCAACTTGACAAAGCTAGGTTAGAGCTTAATATGGCCTTAACAACCAAAGCAGCAAAATCTATCTGTTGGAGCGGCCAAAAGTTCTACACACAAAATGACAAACCCGGCTCAATGCTTGCATCTAGACTCTCCCCATGGCCCCGTTTGAACCAACTCCCTAAAATTAGAGTTCCGGGTCTGGGCCTTTCCACTAACCCGAAGAAAATTTTGGAAACCTTCCATAAGTTCTATTCGGACCTATACAGCACACCAAAGCAAAATCACCCAGACTCCCTCGCGACATTCCTGGGGGATATTCCCCTACCCTCTCTGTCATCCGAACACAAACAGATTTTGGAAGCACAATTCTCTGAAGCAGAGGTCGGGGAGACCATCAGGAACCTGAGAAAGGGGTCGGCCCCAGGTCCGGATGGGCTATCCATTCCCTACTATAAGGCTTTTGCCGAAACACTCATCCCCCATATGACTACATTTTTCAACTCCAAAACTCAGGGCTCAAAACTCAAAACCTTAGACCCTCAACTCAACATGGCCTATATAACGGTTATCCCGAAACCTGATAAGAATCCTGAAGAGGTTGGTAATTACAGACCCATATCCTTAATTAATAACGATATAAAAAATTTAACTAAGATCCTGATAAATAGGCTATCCTGATTCATTAACTCATGCATACATAAAGACCAGGCCGGGTTTATTCCAGGCAGACAGGGCCCTGACCAGACACGCAGGGCCATCGACCTGATCTCCATTCTCCAATTCAATTGGGAGGGTGGGAATAAACAACAAGGCATGATTTTATCCCTGGATCTCCAGAAAGCCTTTGACTCCGTTTCCTGGAACTATATTTTCAAGACTCTGGAGATGTGGGGATTCGGCCAACGTTTCCTAGGGATCATTAGAGCCCTTTATTCCCTTCCTTCAGCTCAAATAAGGCTACAGGGACACCTTTCTGACCCGGTAGTTATAGCCAAAGGAACAAGAGAAGGATGTCCTCTATCTCCTCTTATCTTTGCCATAGCGATTGAAACTCTGGCCATCGCTATTCGCCAAAACTAGAACATCAAAGGAGTCTCCTGCGGGCCCCAGACCCATAAATGTGGTCTCTTTGCAGACGACATACTCTTATTTATAACTTCCCCTCATACATCCCTTCCCAACCTAGGTAGGCTATTGGAAGCCTTCGCTGAACATTCGGGTCTATCAGTCAACTATTCCAAATCCCACGCGTTGAATATCTCCCTCGCACAGGAGGTAGTCACCTCGTTACAACACTCCTTTCCTTTTAAATGGAGCAACTCCTCCGTCCAATACTTTCCTCACAACATTGCTCCACTGATGGAGGACACGCTCCCTCTATAAGTTGCGCACCCTAAACCTTATCAACTGA
>BLSH010338710.1:256662-275349 GCA_018402905.1 Glandirana rugosa | reverse complement strand
ACCAGTGGAAATGGGGGGGAGGGTGTGGGGGGTGTGGGGGGTGGGGGGGGGGAATGTTTTGAGGTTGTATGTATGTTGTTTATATTCTAAAAACAATAAACAGAATTTGTTAAAAAAAAAAAAATCGATCTCATATCTAGGAGTCCAACTCCCAGCTGATCCATCTCATTTCTTTTCATTTAACTTCCCTGACATGTTAAAAACAATAACAAATTTTATGAACCAATGGGCCCCCCTGCCCCTCTCTTGGCTTGGGAAGATAGCGGTAGTGAAAATGTGTATCTTACCTAAACTTCTCTATCTCTTTAGAGTCATACCCACTTCAATCCCGGCATATTACCTTCGAATTCTCCAATCGAGGACAATGAAGTTCACCTGGGGCTCAGTTAAACCTAGGGTCTCCAAACACACCCTCTTTCTCCCCAAGCTGAGCGGGGGCCTCGGAATGCCCAATTTCACACTATACTACAAGGCAGCCCAATTAGCGAGCCTTCCGAAATACCACGCCACACAGGAAATTCCCTTGTGGGTAGCTGTCGAGGCAGTGGACTGCGACCCCATGTCCCTATCCAACCTATTATGGCTTAGCCCAAAAGATTGCCCTCCTATCAATAATCCAATCACTAAAAATTACATCACACTGTGGGATAAGCTAAAAATAAAACATAACTTGCAATCTCCCCATAACCCTCTCCTTCGTTTTTTCGAAACCCAGCCTTCCCTCCCGCCTGGGAATCCCCCAAAGCCTTCCAAGCTTGGATGGACCTGGGACTACTCAGACTCCATGACTTGGTATCTACATCCTTGTTCCTAACCTTTCAGGAGCTGAAAGAACGATATACCATCCCCCAATCGGAGATATTTTGATATCTACAAATAAAAAACTTCTATGTGACTGTAATCCTAAATAACGCCCCCTATAACACCTTCTCCCTTATCGAGAAACTATGCAAATGAGACCCACATGCCAAGGGAACCATCTCCACTCTATATTCCCAGCTCCTTTCCACCACAAACCCATCCTTCCCTTCCTATACCCGGAAATGGGAAGATGACCTGGGATTCCCCATAGACCACCCCCAATGGGCCGCAGCATGGGCCACGATCAAATCCTCTTCCCCCAGTACTCTCGTAATGGAAACCAACTCCAAAGTCCTAACCAGGTGGTATTTAGTCCCCTCAAGAATAGCGAAATACGTCCCATCATATGCCCCACACTGCTTCCAAGGCTGTTCCGAACTGGGAACCTTCTTAAACACCTGGTGGACGTGCCCCTTAGCACGCGCATTTTGGAACTCCATCTTCCATATTGCATCACAACTGATCGACATTCCATTAACCCCCGGATCTTACAACAGCCCTCTTACTCATCAAACCTGACATGCTTTCATGCAGGCAATTCAACCGCCTAATACCCCTCTTCTCTGCGGCCAAGCAAACCATAGCCAAGGCATGGAAATCATCCCTCTTAGCGATTCCGGAGGTAAAACATAGAGTAAATTCTTACATGATCCATGCAAACTAGACGCTATAGACAAAAACCTGATCCCCAAATTTGAACAAATATGGAAACCCTGGGTAGACAAATTCCTCCCCCACACCTTTCAAAAGGAAGTACTATTGCCTTGGTGAGAAAATTCTTATATATTAAACTGATTATTGGAGCGATCAGCCAGACTGCCCCCACGGACTCCTACTATGTCCCTCTCCATTCCCTCCTCTCATATCCTACCTCCCCTCCTCTCTCCTTTTCTTCTCGCTCTTGCCTCCTGACTTTTCTTCTCCCATTTTTCTTACCGTCTATTTATGCTATATACATATACTAAATAGCTCTTATTTAAATCATACCTCCATGATAACGTGGACAATGTGGCTCCTTTCTTCCTCGGTTTATCCTCTACCCCCTCCGAGGCGATTCTGGCCCTCTCCTTCCATGGCACAGTGAGTTCCCAATAGGGGTGCCTGGAGGGCAGACTGGCCACCCACTACAGCCTCAGCCTCCTCTACTTTCCCCTTTCTATACTGCTATTGCACCAAATATATTGTCATTTATAACCCACCTAGCAGCCACAAACTCTCCTATGCCAATAATCAACCTACACCTTCTAAAGTATATGATATGCATAGCTGTATTTCTACACTCTTTTATATGCTATTACTTCAAAATAAACATTGGAAAAAAAAAAAAAAACCGCTCATCTCAATCTGTTAGCAACCACCCCATGCCCCTGCCACTGGTTTACCCTTTCATTGATTGCCAGATGGAAAAAAAATGTGTTTGTAAGTGCTTGCAACGATTGCAAGATGAAGTGTGTTCGTATGTTGTGCTTGCAACGATTGAAGATGAAGTGTGTTCATAAGTGCTTGCAACAATTGCAAGATGAATGTGTTCGTAAGTACTTGCAACGATTGCAAGATGAAGTGTGTACGTAAGTGCGTGCAATGACTGCAAGATGAAGTGTGTCCGTAAGTGCTTGCAACAATTGAAAGAAGTGAATGTGTCTGAATTGTGCTTGCAATGATTGCAAGATACTCCACCTGTAAATACTACAGCTGTTGGTAACCAGCTCTTGATTGACTGAGGTACAACAGTGCCCCATCACTGCTGTGAACACAATGCATCCGCATGTCTATCCCCACAAAATACCTCTGACCACCCTTGCCAGCTTGCCTGGTGTACCCTCTACATCCCCCTAGCAACACTACAACAGAGGAAACATGACACTCCTTGTCCAAATGACCGCAGTGGTGGCAGTGACCACCAAGAAGAGATGGGGGGCTTGGAGCTCATACAGACTAACTGAACGCCCTCTCCCCTGATCTAACCTACCCAAGCCCATGTACTCACCCCCCACCTCCTGATGAACCTGCAGCTGACGCCCAACCATGTTGCCAGTTACATCCCCTGTCCATGATCACCATGAGAAACTACTGGGTATTGAGCGGAGCTGCTGTATGAACTCACACTTTGGTAATCAATCATGCCTCTGTGTAAGTGCCGCACCTCCTCATAAAAATGCAGCAGCGGCAGTCTTCCCCTGCCTGTACCCCCCCCCCCCCGATTGATACCTGTGCCTCCACTGAAACAAGCAATGCCGTACTGTGACCAGCCTGATGTAGAAGCCAGCAGCCTTCCCCCGCCTGCACCCCCCGATCAGTACATGTGATGCCACCTGCATGAGTGCTGTGAAGTTGACTTGCTCAGTGAGAGTCCTCCGTCTGTGTTGCCATATTGCCTGTTCCCACCATATGGGTGCTCGCCCTGCCAAAGTTAACTGCAGCCGTGCTCTGTTGCTGAGGCTCAAATTGATGCCAGCCTTTCGTCATTGCCAGTAGGGGGGTCCTTGTGAGTATTGTCCAGAGTAGCATGAAGGACAGAGTAGTAAAACCTGAGAGCCCAGACGAGCGGGGAGAGCGATCCCCGCGGCAGCTACACGGCCTCCTCGCCAGGAACCGAAACTGGAAATGACGTTGAACGGGCTCCCCAGAAATGACATGTGATGAGAGAAACGTCAACAATCCACAAGAAGAACATTGACAGCCTTGAGGAGAGGGGGGCAGGCTTATATGCAGTCTGTCTCCTCTCACAAATTCAGGCTGATCTGCGGTCAGCCTTCTCATTTAATTTTTCAAACTTTTTGGTCTTTTTCCGTTTATAGCACAAAAAATAAAAACCCCAGTGGTGAACAAGTACCACCAGAAGAAATCTCTATTTGTGTGAAAAAAAGTATCTTAAATTTAATTTGAGTACAGTATTGCCTGACTGAGCAATTGCCAGTTAAAATAGTGCAGGGCTGAATAGCAAAAAATGCTCCGGTAATGAAGGAGGTAAAATCTTCCAGAGGTCAAGTGGTTAATCACCACTGGGTTTTTTTTATTGTTTGGTAAAGAAAATAAAAAAAAAGGCCAAAAATTTTGATCAAAATGCATTCTTCTTCATTTCTTTTTTTTTTTTTTTTTCCAAAAGTATTTTATTGAGAACATACATACATGTCAAGAGAAGGTGTGTTACATTTTCAGCTCTTCATTTTTACAGAAATAAGAACATCACTTCAGTACACGTATGAAGTTTCAACCTAATAATGAACATTGAATAACATCTGTTCGTATTATGATTCCACATATATTGAACTTTATTATGTTAGTTGTTAAAGTATCCTAGCTTTTGTGTCTTGTGTTAGGAGAATACCAGGGGGGTGATTCGTTTTCTCGTGTTTTAAGGTGCTCGGCCTTTCCTGGGTCTACCCACGGCGCCTCCAGACCGCCCGACCACCCCCGCCGGGGGACAGGACATTTTTCTTAATTTCTGTTATACAGTTTTCAAATAAATAATCTTTCTTCATAAATGTATATTCTGCTACATTTCTTTGGTAAAAATAACCCAAATCAGTGTATATTATTTATTCCAAAGGAAAGTTAAGACGTTTACAAATTGTTATATATATTTGAAAATTGATCAATCCTCATGCACTGACTGCCTATCTAATTTCTTGAGGCCCTAAAATGCCAGGCAGTACAAATACCCCCAAATTGCCCATTTTTGGAAAGTAGACAGAGGTATTTAGTAAGGAGTTTTTGGAAAATTAAGTTATATAATTTTTTTCTCACATACTGTTACCAGAGCAGTACAGCATCACAATATGACTGGTATGGCGGTGATCGGGGACACTGAATTATGACAGAATGTTAAAAAATAATAACTTTTTAACTACCAATCTGCTCATGCAGATATACTGAAGCAGGTTGATGCTCCTGCGCGAACCAACGTACCTGTACGTCGGTCCGTGCATGTGGGCACATGCCTGCCGCGAACCATGGGAGCGGTCCCACGGGTCCCGTGGACTCGATGTCTGCTGGTGACCCGCAATCATATTTATATTGACAGATCCCCGTTCTGACAGGGTACATGACAGAGATCTACTGTTCCCAGTCATTGAGAACAGTGAACTCATATCCCTGGCAACCCATCCCCCCTACAGTTAGAACACACTGAGGGAACACAGTTAACCCCTTGATCGCCCCCTGTCAGTGTCATTTTTACATTGATCGATGCATTTTTATAGCACAGATCAATGTAATATTTTCACTGGTCCCCAAAAAGTGTAATTTGGGGTTAGATATGTCCGCCGCAATGTCTCAGTCCCACTAAAAATCACAGATTGCTGCCATTACCAGTGAAAATAATTAAATACATGTCCATAAATATATTTTATATTTTGCAGATGTGATAACTTTTACGCAAACCACTCAATATACGCCTATTGTGATTTTTTTTTACAAAAAATATGTAGAAAAAAACATATTGGTAGAGTTGAGCGAACCCGGACTGTAAAGTTCGGGTCCATACTGGGCTTTAGGGTGTCCATGCCCCGAACCCGAACATTTGAAAAAAGTCCGGGTTCAGTATTGGGGTATTTTTGGCGCCTTTTCTATAGCTGCTGGGCAGCCAATCAACAAGCTTTTCACTAGTTTGCCCTTAGAAGCAATCACAGCCATGCCTACTAATGGCATGGCTGTGATTGGGCAGTGCATCATGTGACCCAGCCTCTATATGAGGCTGGAGTCACGTAGTGCCGCGTGTCAGATTGTCTCAGACTAGAGTAGGGAGAGCTTCATGGCGGTGCTGTGAGGGAAAGATTAGCATTCATAACCATCTCAGACTGCATTAGGGAGACCTTCATTGTGGTCCTGTGAAGGAGACATTAGCGTTCAGAACCATCTTATAGTGCATTAGGGAGACGTTCCTGTCTGTGCTGTGAGGGAGACATTAGCGTTCAGAACCAACTTATAGTGCATTAGGGAGTTGTTCCTGTTGGTGCTCTGAGGGAGAGATTGCCATTCTAAAACCATCTACTACTGCATTAGGAACAGGTTCCTGTGGGTGCTCTGAGGGAGAGCTTATCATTCTAAAACCATCTACTACTGCATTAAGGACAGGTTCCTGTTGGTGCTCTGAGGGAGAGATTATCATTCTAAAACCATCTACTACTGCATTAGGGAGACATTCCTGTTGGTGGTCTGAGGGAGAGATTATCATTCTAAAACCATCTACTACTGCATTAGGGAGAGGTTCATGTTGGTGCTCTGAGGGAGAGATTATCATTCTAAAACCATCTATTACTGCATTAGGGACAGGTTCCTGTTGGTGCTCTGAGGGAGAGATTATCATTCTAAAACCATCTACTACTGCATTAGGGACAGGTTCCTGTTGGTGCTCTGAGGGAGAGATTATCATTAGAGTTGAGCGGACACCTGGATGTCCTGGATGTTCGGGTTCGTCTGGTTCGGCCGAACTTCGCAGAAAAGTTCGGGTTCGGTACCGAACTTGACCCCGGACCCTGAACCCCATTTGAAGTCAATGGTGACCTGAACTTTTGGGCACTAAATGGCTGTAAAAAAGTCCTGGAAAGGGCTAGAGGGCTGCAAAAGGAAGCAAAATGGGGGTAAGGAGTAGGACAAGTGCCCTACAAACAAATGTGGATAGGGAAATAACTTAAAATCACAAAAAAAAGAAAATGGGAGGAGGAGGAGGTGGATGTGGAGTAGGAGCCTAGAGGTTGACTAGGCCGTGACCGTGTAGATGGAAGTGGCGGTGGTGGAGGAGGCGGAGGGGGAGGAGGTAGCCAACACTGTTATTTGTTTGTTTTTTTGTTTTTTCTAATTGGGGTAGCCCCCAAAATATTGAGACATATTAAAAAAACAAGTATACCAATGGCTGTGTGAGGCTGGACTAAATGTCTATTCTGCACAAGGTACAGACAAGTCTTGTGGGATCCATGCCTGGTTCATTTTAATAAACGTTAGCTTGTCTACGTTGGCTGTGGATAGGTGGCTGCGCTTGTCTGTGCTAAACACACGTTCAGACAATACACTGGCTGCAAGGCAGGCCAGCATCTCCAAGGCTTAAAGCGCAAGCTCAGGCCATGTGCCCAATTTAGAGACCCAGAAGTTGAATGGGGCAGATCCATCAGTCAGTACATGTAGATGTGTGCACACATACTGTTCCACCATGTTGCTGAAATGCTGCCTCCTGCTAAGATGTTGCCTATTAGCTGGTGGTGCTGTTTGTTGTAGCAGGCTGCTGACAAAGCTTTTCCACATTTCGGCCATGCTAACCCTGCCTTCTGAGGTGCTGGTGGTGCCACAGCTGTGTTGGCGACTTCTTCCTCCTCCTCCGCCTTCACCTTGTGCTTCCACAGAGCCCCCTGTGTCATTTGGGAATGCCCTCAGCAGCGCACCTACCAGCGTGCACTTGTAGTCGCGCATCTTTCGATCACGCTTCAGTCAGGGAATTAAGGATGGCACGTTGTCCTTGTAACAGGGATCCAGTAGGGTGGCCACCCAATAATCGGCACAAGTTAAAATGTGGGCAACTCGGCTGTCATTGAGCAGGCACTGCAGCATGTAGTCGCTCATGTGTGCCAGGCAGCCCAGAGGCAAAGACAAGCTGTCCTCTGTGGGAGGTGTATCATCTGTGTCCTCTGTATCCCCCCAGCCACGCTACAGTGATGGCCAGGAGCTGTGCTGGGTGCCACCCTGCTGTGAACACGGTTCCTCCTTCTCCTCCTCATCATCTTCATCGTCCTCCTCATCCTCCAGAACTGGGCCCTGGCTTGAACATTTTTTACCTGGCCTATGCTGGTGCAGGAACCCACCCTCCGAGCCACTTGTGAATGACTGGCCTGATAACCGTGGAAATGACCCCTCTTCCTCCTCCTCTTCCTCCTGTGCCACATCCTCTTTCATCATAGCCCGAAGTGTTTTTCAAGGAGACATAGACGTGGGATAGTAATGCTGAGAATAGCGTCATCCGCACTGGCCATGTTGGTGGAGTACTAGAAACACCGCAATATGGTAAACAGGTCTTGCATGGAGGTCCACTCGTTGGTGGTGAAGTGGTGCTGTTCCGCAGAGCGACTGACCCGTGCGTGCTGCTGCTGAAACTCCACTATTGCCTGCTGCTGCTCACACAGTCTCTCCAGCATGTGCAAGGTGGAGTTCCACCTTGTGGGCACGTGCATAGGAGGCGGTGAGAGGGAAGGCCGAACTTCCGCTGCAGCACAGACAGGCGAGCAGCAGCAGGGTGAGAACCCCGAAAGCGCGCACAGACGGCCCGCACTTTCTGCAGCAGCTCTGACATATCCTGGTAGTTTTTTAGAAATTTCTGCACCACCAAATTCAGCACATGCACTAGGCAAGGGATGTCCAACCAGCTAGGCCCAGAGCTGCTACAAGATTTCACCCATTATCGCACACCACTAGGCCAGGCTTGAGGCTCAGTGGCAACAACCACTCATCGGTCTGTTGTTCAATGCCCATCCACAGCTCCTGCGCAATGTGGGGTTTATCCCCCAAACATATCCATTTTAAAACTGCCTGCTGTCGTTTC
This sequence comes from Glandirana rugosa, assembly GCA_018402905.1. Classification (NCBI taxonomy): domain Eukaryota; kingdom Metazoa; phylum Chordata; class Amphibia; order Anura; family Ranidae; genus Glandirana; species Glandirana rugosa. Next base: position 266,960 of record BLSH010338710.1, on the reverse strand, counting down.
CCCCTGGATGTGCTGAAGTTGGTGGTGAAGGTGTTACACTGAGCGGATGAGGAGGTGGTAGAGGAGTAGGAGGTGGAAGCACAGTAGGAGGAGGAGGCAACAAGAGGCAAAGAAAAATGCCCTGCAATCCTCGGTGGCGTAAGGACATGCACCAAACGGCTAGCCGCCTCAGGCCCACCCACCACTGCATTTACCCAGTGTGCAGTTAGCGAGATATAGCGTCCCTGCCCGTGCTTACTGGTCCATGTATTAGTGGTTATGTGGACCTTGCCACAGATGGCGTTGTGCAGTGCACACTTGATTTCGTCCCCGACTTGTTTGTGCAGGGAAGGGATGGCTTGCCTGGAAAAGTAGTGGCGGCTGGGAACCACGTACTGTGGGACAGTCACCGCCATCAGGTTTTTAAAACTGTCCGTGTCCAGTGCAAGGAGGGGAATACCTGACGCACCATAAATGCATAGTGTGGAGTGAGAATTAATATCATAGCAAAGTTTTACCTCTCGGACGTCAGTTCACCATAGATACAGTTGGAAGATTTCTTAGTGATATTGAACATAGCACCTTGAATATAGCACTCGGAGATTCTTTTTTGCACATTAGAGACTCTCTGTTTTTTGCACATTAGAGACTTTTTGTGAATTATATACAGTATATCACTTATTTGCACCTTATCAATTCTTCTGGATAATATATTGTCTGCACGCAATTTATTTTTGCACATAATTCATTTTTGCACATGATTTATATTTATGTATTTTTGCACATAATTCGTCTATGTTTGCCGTTTTTATACGTAATTTTTATTTTTTTATTATTTATCTTTTATTGTGGTATTCTATTGGTTTCAAGTGAGTTTTTTGTAACACAAACACAGTATATTGCGCATTTCACATTATCATTCCTGTCGTTTAACATTTTCTAAGCAATCCTTCACAGATAAATTTTTCAAATTGTTTATAAATTTTTCATTTATATTTATTTTTATTTTATTTTATTTATTTATTTATTCCTCTACAATACAAGTTCTATAATCTCTCATGATAAAGGGAAATCAGACATATACATTTTACCCAATTTTTCCCATTTTTCCATTATTTACCAGCGCTCAGGAAATGTAATGCCAATATAAGCTTTACCATTTTTTTCACACTCTTTCCAATATTCATCAGTACTTTGGGTATTCAGTACAAAAAGTTGCAGTTTAATAAGTGTGAATGCTTCCTTTCTGTGAATCTTAATTGAACAGCGCCAGTTCCACCTTAATTTTGTCACAAGCTAATTTATCTGCCCTGGGCACCAGACATTATTTCCCACTCATTATCTTCTTAGAGACTGGTGCCCTCACCCACTCCCAGAAATGAGCGCTCCTGCCTCTGAAGCCTAGGAGACATAATCCAACTGCTGGATGTGTTACCACCACCAATGGGGATGTCCACTTTATGCAGGCAATGATGTGGACACCAAAAGAATGACCCAAAGAAGTAACAAAAGAAAAAAGAATAATCATCACACAATCATGGCTTTAGGTAAGTGAAATGGGCATTTACATTTTTTTTTCATACCAGCAGTTAGGGCAGGGAGGGGGTTGCTAATAAACTGAAGTTGGGCTTTAAAAGTGCTGTAACCTCTATGCTTGTAAGTATATTTTAGGAGCATGCTTTTTAGTGTATTACACAAAAAGAAGATTTTTAAATCTGTGAATGTTGATTGCGTTACACCATGATATGTTTGTATAAAAAAATTAACTTCTGGTACCAGTTTACTTATACCACTTACATTTCTAGTTATGAAATATGAACACAACCTCTAATTTTTTAAGTGTTATGGCACTATGTTTGTTTTTCATTTAAATATTCATTGATTCTGTTGAGATGAATACTATGAACTATGCAGTCATAAAAGCATGAAATACTAGGTGGATTTTGTATATATCCACACTGATGGTCCTCATTTCAGTAATTGCCGTTGTCAGTACAGAAGTGAATACATTCATAAGGCAATAAAGAGAATTAGCTCCATCTGGTGGTTACAATTTATAGCAGTCATTTACTTAAAAAAATAAAATTTGCCTGATGATGCTTAAAGTCAGCAATCTTTTTTGGTGTTTTAATTTTATTTCTATTTTATAAAATGCCCATTTTAATATTTTACACTGTTTTCATGGAAAGTATCCATTGAAAAAGTTTTGCCTAGTTGACTCTGCTTTAGGAAATTTCTCCACTCAAACTAATTTGGTGTCACAATGTGGGCAGATTTTGCTCATTTTTAAATACTTTCTCTTTATTTCTCCAAAATGTTTCCAGCAAAGTCTATATTTAACAATTTCAATACTGAACACTTTCACCCCCTTCCTGCCCAGGCCAATTTTCAGATTTTAGCACTGTAACACACAATCACTTAGACTCTAAACAATGTACCCAAATGAAATGTGTATCATTTTTTTCCAGACAGATAGAGTTTTATTTTCGTGGTATTTAACCACTTCACCCCCACAAGGATTTCCCATGTTAGGACCAGAGCACTTTTTGTGATTCGGCATTGCATCACTTTAACTGACAATTGCGTGGTCGTGCGATGTTGCACCCAAACTAAATTTGCATACCTTTTTTCCCCACAAATAGAGCTTTCTTTTGATGGTATTTGATCACCTCTGCGTCATTTCTGATCGCCGTTATAACCAAAAAAGAGCGACAATTTTGCAAAAATAACAATATTTCTTACTTTTTTCTAAAATACAAATAAAAAAATATATATAAAAAAACAAATTTGTTCTTCGGTTTTGGCCGATTTATATTCTTTCCCATATTTTTGGTTAAAAAATCGCAATCAGCGTTTATTGATTGGTTTGCGCAAAAGTTGCACATTTACAAACCATGAGAATTCATTTCTGGCGTTTTTACAATTTTTTATTTTTTTACTGGTAATGGCGGCGATCTGCGATTTTTATCGGGACTTTGATATTGGGGCAGACATGTCAGAAATTTTTGATACTTTTTTGGGACCAATGACATTTATACAGCGATCAGAAATTTAAATATCCACTGATTACTGTATACATGTCATTGGCAGTGAAGGGGTTAACCTGCAGGGGGCAATCTAGGGGTTAACTGTGTTCCCTAGGCCTGTTCTAACTGTGAGAGGGCTGGGCTACCATGGGCATAAGAGATCTAACTGATCCCATTGACAGGGATCAGTAGATCTTTTAAATGCCCACTGACAGAGCAGGGAACCGCCATGTTTACATCGGCGGTTCCTCGTTCTTTCTCTCAGTCAGGTTATCAGCTTCACACGCGGGAGCCGCCGTTTATAGGCGGCGATTCACGCTACAGCGGAACTCTGCAGCAGTTAAAGTACATGAGCCGGTCAGGAACCGGTTAATCACCACTAGGTTATTTTATATAAATGAGAAAATACTGACAATTTTGAAAACAAATGCACAGTTATCTGCATTACAATTTTGCAAGTAAATACTCTCTTCAAAATGTAGGCCAAAATGCCTTCTGCTACATTTCTTTGGCAAAAAAACCCGAAATCAGTTATTAAGTCTGTCTGAAAGTTTTAGAGTCTATTATATATATTTGTAAATTGCCATAAAATACCAGGACAGTATGAATACCTCCCTTTCAGGAAGTTAGAAAGTCCAAGGTATTTAATTAGAGGCATGGTGTGTTTTTGAAATTGTAATATTTTTGTTGTGATCTTTTGGAAAATGAAGAAATGTGTGTTTATTTTTTCCAAGTTGCCAATTAATTTTTTTTGCCAAGTTATTTCTCACATACCACATACGCATACTTAGAAGTATACCCCAAAACACATTTTTCTATGCCTCCCAAGTATGGGGATACCACATGTCTGAACATTTCACAGCCTAGATGCATAGAGGGGCCCAAAATCCTTTTGGCTTTCAATGAGCATAAATTATGCACCTAATTTCATTACATTTTTGGAGGTCCTGGAGACCCTGGGTAGTGAAGCCCCTAATGCTGATGTCACTGATTGAGATTTTTTTTGTCATGTGGATCTCTGCAGGACTTTGAGACTAGACCAGGCTGGTGCCCTCTTACCCTCCTCTCCCTCTACAGTTGTCATTATATTACCAGGACCTAATCTTTTTTGAGGATCTGCCTCCATTCACCATATATTGATTTTTTTTACCTATTCCAACACACTAGCACAGTAGCTCCCACTCCAATTCCTTCCTTCGAAGCTACCTAGTTTTGAGGGTGTTCAATAATTTCATATGGAACGATGTTTTTGGTATAGGTGTAATGGGCACAATTAACACCCAAAGACCATTTTTTCAGCACCTGTTTGACAGGTGCATATCACTGCAATTTTTTTTTGCCTTCAACAAGGGCACCTCTTTAGGGTTATGGTGTGAAGGCACCACTGACACCCAAAGTCCAATTTTTACGCACCCGTTACTTCTATCCAAAGTCAAAGTGACACCAGAATGTATCCAAAAAATCTCTAATCTTGTTCCCAGTGCCCTACAGTGTGGCACCATGATACACACTGGCTCCCCAGCTGTTGCCGAGCAAAATAAAGGCAGATTGCAGGGAAAATGTCATTTTTTTTGGCTTTGTAATTGCAATTATTGCGGCAGCAGATTCTAGACATGGTACAAATCTGCCACTTTACAGGTAGACTATGGGGATCCCCAAGCACTATATTGGAAGGGGTTTTTCATTTTTATGCTTTCGCTTTAAAATGTGCTCATGCGCATACATTTTTTCCAAGTGAAAGAAAAGATTTTAGATGCATTCGGGCGCAGCGACAACCTACCAGAACAAATCTTCAAGTGCTACCAGACTTCTCCCATTACACCTTACAGAAATGTAGAAATCTAGCATCCATTACTAAAGCTATCAGGAACAACAAAATCATCTATCGCTGGAAATACCCAGCAAAACTTGAAATAACTCACAACGGCTCCAGCCACCTCATCATGACCCTGGAAGAGGGCATAAAGCTCCTGAGAACCTGGAATGTATTGACACTTGACCAATGCTCACCTTACAATGCGCAACCCCAGCAAGCACACCTTCAAAGCAACTGGCAAGTCTCCCGCCAATGTAAATCCACTAAAAAGAAATCCGGAAGCGCTTTATGGGGGTTTAACCCCCTTTGCAAGACAACTCCTGGATGTCGGAGGGTACCTGACACTGTACCCAGTTCCCCACAGAGTAGGCAGTTTGGTCTGCTATAGTCCATGTTGGACTTAGTTTTTAAGGTTACAGCTCGGATACCGAATGTAGCCACTGTTTATTCTCTTCTAAGTTTGAAAGAGTTGCAACTACTGCTACCTTTTGGAATTTCTTTCCAATCCTTTCAGCGTAATAGGTGCAAACATGCTCAGCTAAACCTCAATCCCAGGATGATGATCGAGACCATGACTCCTGGTCTTTTGAACAATACAGTTCTGAGCCCATTCTACCCACCTATATACCTCAGGTATACCCACCACAAGCCATACCACACATACCCAACTACACACGAGAATAGCTATATCATCTGGAAATATCACCATGGGACTTAAATTCCTTTCCACCAATGCCAGAGGACTCAATCACCCAGCCAAGTGCAAATCCCTTTGGCAAACAGTGCTGCAACACAATGCCGATGTACTAGCGGTGCAAGAAACACATTTTCACAAGGACTCCAGCCCGAAATGCTCGCACCCAAGATACACACACATTTTCACAGAATCCATGCCAGGGAAGAAAAGAGGAGTGCTCCTCGCCATTCGTGACTCTGTTTCCTTTGAACTGAAAAGCTCTCAAATTGATCCAGAAGGCCGGAATATTATTTTAATGTGTGTTATTAACAGCCTTCCCCTAACTTTGGTTTCAGTTTATGTTCCCAACTCACATCAGCTGAGATTTCTCAAAAAAATATTCAAGAAGATCTCACTGACGCAACTTGGCAATGTGTTGATATGTGGAGATTTTAATGTCACTATTAACCCAGACCTTGACAATTCTTCGCCACCTGGGAGATGACCTTCTTCCCTGGGCAGCCTCCTACCTGGCAAAGTCTTACACGACCCCTGGAGGTGTCAACATGCAGAGGAAAAAACATTCACATACTACTCACCCAGACACAACTCATATTCACGTCTAGATTTATTTTTGGTTGACAAAATGCTTCTGCAGAGAGTTTCCAACTCCTCAATCCAAGATATCACATAGTCTGACCATGCACCCATCACACTACAGGTGGAGGAGGGTGGCTCTGTTGTGGCAGCATGTCTATGGAGATGCAACACATCTGTCTTGCAGAATCCAGACTGTCAGAAAGAAATCAACAAACACCTAACTGAATTTTTTCACTTTATCAACCTGAACGACACTAATGCTTTTAACAACTGGAATGCCCATAAGGCATTCATAAGAGGGGTAATACCTAAATGTAGCTCCAGGCTAAAAAAAGAACTACACAACAAAACTAGATACCCTCTTATCAGAAATCCCCTTGGCAGAGAAATTGTCCAAGCTCTGTAACACCCTGAGAGAACTGCTGTGCCCCCAAAATGATATATACTTACGTAGACTCAAATTAAATTACTATGCAAACAACAACAAAGCTGGCAAATTTCTAGTGAACAGACTCAAAACCCAGAGAACCAAAACAAAAATCCCTTATATTATAAACATATTAACCCACAATTAATTGCTAACACTTTTGCTGACTATTACAGTTCCCTTTATAACTTAAGGGAAGATCCCTCCACCCCACAACCCCCAGATCATGCCATTACGGAATTCTTAAACTCACTGAACCTACCCTCCCTATCACCAACTGATCTAGAAAACCTTAATGCACCAATTACTAAAGAGGAAATAGATAACATTATTACATCCCTACCCAATGGCAAATCTCCAGTTCTGGATGGTCTCACTAATGAGTATTATAACATATTTAAACACACTCACCCCACACCTGCTCCCTGCCCTTCAAAAGGCAGCTACCTCAGGCTCTTTCCCAAGAGAAATGCTAAGAGCGAATATTATCACGCTTTCCAAACCAGGCAAATCCCCAACTACACCATCTAACTTCCACCCAATTTCGCTACTCAACACAGACATCAAAATCTATGCTAAACTGCTAGCCAAAAGACTATTCAATATAATCCCATCCTTGATAAAACCAGACCAATTAGGATTTACCAAAGGCCGGCAGCCACCGGACGCCACCAGGCACATTATAAACATAATCCACCAAGCAGAGATACATTGAACGCCTTCTCTGCTTCTCTCGATTGATGCGGAGAAGGCGTTCGACAGGGTTCACTGGGGGTACATGTCTGCCATTCTCCAAAAGTTTGGCTTTACGGAACATATACTGTCTGCCATCTTGGCCTTGTACTCCCACCCATCTGCTCAAGTCTACACAGAAGGATTACTGTCCAAAACTTTCGACATCACAAATGGCACCAGGCAGAGGTGTCCTCACTCCCCGACACTCTTAAACCTGGTAATAGAACCTCTGGCATAAACTATCCGCAGCCACCCTAATATATCAGGGTTTAAATATCATCAGAAACCACATGTCATCAATTTGTTCGCCGACGATGTAAAACTCCTCATAACTAACCCCACTGTAATGCTCCCGTTTACCCATAAAGCTCTCACCCACTTCAGCACCCTGTCATGTTATTAGGTACATTTTAATAAATCCCTCATCCTGGACCTGGGAACAGCCACCCACGCCCGCACACACCTTGAAGCAACCCTTCCATGCACATGAACTAACCAATCCATCCTATATCTAGGGCTAAACCTGACCTCCAAAACATATTTATTAGCAGAAGCCAATGTAAAACCATTACTCAACAATATCCGGAAAGACCTCACACGCATGGCCAAATTTCAGCTTTCCTTTGCGGGAAGAATCACTTCCTTCAAAATGATGGTGCTCCTAAAAATCCTATACCTATTCCGAATGCTCCCACTCCAACTAAGACCATCACACCTAACGGAAATCAATAAAACCCTTAAACACTTCATATGGCAAGGGAAAAAAGCCAGATGTGCCCACAAACACCTTATTAAACATAGGAAAGTGGGAGGAATGGGACTACCAGATATAAAGGACTACCACACAGCCACACTCTTAACCCAAATTAGGCATTGGTTCAGTAATCCACCTGAAGCTCTATAGGTGGACATAGAAGCCGCAGGCTCCAAAACTGTCAACCTACCCACATTATTATCAGCAGACACATGGAAGCCACTTGCCTTGCCAAATTTCCCTATTACAGTCCAAGCCGCAGTACAGGCCTGGATGATGTTTCTTCAGCAATCCAAATCCACACAGAACCTAGTTGGCAGAAACATCAGACTACCAATAGAAATGCAAGAGCACCTAATTCCCTATGCCGGGGTGAGCAAATGGAAAGAGCAAGGACTCCAATGGGTTGATAACCTGATAAAGGACGGAAAACTGAAATCACTTAACAGCCTGGCACAACAATAGAGTTTTCCTAAATCCACTCTTTTCACTCACACAAGAATTGTTAGCTTTATGGCCAAAAACCAGCAATCCTGGTTAACTCACAATTATGGAACTACTGCAATGACACAGCCCCAGCCCAAAAAGGCATCTCCTTAATATAAAACATACTACAACATAAACAAACGTTTGAGAAATCCCCTCCTATACTACTATGTGAAACTGTCCTGAAAACCATTTTTATCCCCAAAGCAATGGAACACAGCATTCAAATATATCTACACAGCTTCCCATTGTATCAACCACCGGGAACTAACCCAGAAAATAACTGCGCATTTGTACAGAACGCCCCAACAACTGGCAAAGTATTACCCCTCTCAATCCTCCCTTTGCTCGAGAGATTGTGGTCAGCCTGGAACCATCCTCCACATTTTCTGGGCCTGTAAAAACCTCACAAGTTACTGGAAGAAAATATTTAGCATAATTTCTGAGCATCACAGGTGTAATAATAACATCAACCCCAGCTCTGGCCATTCTGCATATTGGAATAGAAGAGTATCCTCTACCATATAGGATGTTAGTCACACACACATCCTGATAGCGACCAAATTGGTCATCGCAAGACACTGGAGAACCAATATCACCCCAAATCCATCAGAGATACTAACACAAGTCAATCTCAACCACCAATATGAAAAACTATTAGCCATCAGAACATCCTATAGCACACTCACTGATAAAAACTGAAAACCCTGGGTTGAGGGGTACTGGCAACCTGTCTCTAAAATACTGAATTATGTCCTTGTATTGTAAAATGCACCTACACCCATTCCAACTCCCATACTGAATACAGATTAATGCTATGTTTATACTGTCTTTATAGTGCTACGAATATTACTATGTGTATGTATATGCCGAACAACTACAATGGCATAAAAGCCACTCTTTACTAAGTGTCTAGTTTTTCATGATTGTAATTTTATTTGTAATTGTGTATGTGTATTGTAATTTGTAATTCTATAATTTCAATAAAAATTATTTGAAATAAAAAGAAATAAAATAAAACAAAAACGTTTTTTTCATTGATGCCCCCCCCCCCCCCCCGGGCCCCTATAACCATTATATGCACAATTACTTGCATATAAGCCTTCAAAATGGGCACTTTTGATTTTTTAAGTTTGGGTCCCATTGACGATAATGGGGTTCGTTATTCGGATCTGAACTTTCGTGGTGTTCAGACGTTCTGGTGCGAGTCGAACAGGGGTTAATTTGGCCCATCCCTATTCCTTAATTAAAAAATAAAAAAATAGTGTCCCCCAACATAGATATATCATTAGAGTTGAGCGAACACCTGGAAGTTCGGGTTCTGCTGGTCCGTCCGAACTTCGGGACAAAGTCCGGGTCCGGGTCCGGACGGAACCCGAACGATCGCACGGAAACGTCGGGAGACCCCGAAAGGTCCTGAAAGGATGTCGGTAAAAACACGTATTTTCAAGCCCAGGGGTAACTAAAGTTACCCCAAGCAACAGGCACGCTAGCAAGCCCAAGGCAGGCCTGGGCCTGGGCCTGAAACAGGGCTTCAAGCCTGCCTGGTCGTCTTGGGCTTGAAGGTCCACAAGCGAGTTGAGATTACTATATAGATACAACCCCCTGTGATAAAAAAATAAAAAATTAATTCCTTATCCCTACCCGGTTTAATTGGGGACAAGCTGAGCGTGGTCTTGCAGACTTGTGGTGCTTTCAAGTCTAGGCTTATTGCTTGGGGTAATAGCAGTTACCCTGGGTTTGAATTTTTTAGTTTTCACGGGTAAAACTTCCGAATATACGTTCATTAACACGTATAT
>BLSH010338710.1:234715-252113 GCA_018402905.1 Glandirana rugosa | reverse complement strand
TCTAATTTCTGCTATCTGTCCTCAGAGCAACAGCACAGACAGCAGTAGTAAAGTAATCTATCTCAGGATGCAGGATCAGGTCTTAAAATGACTAAAATCTGTCCCTCACGCCGTCAGCTACCTTTCCCTACACTAACCCAAGGAGCATGTGACTGCAGCACTGTGACTCCAGCTTATAAAGAGGCTGGGTCACATGATGCACCGGCCAATCACAGCCATGCCATTAGTAGGCATGGCTGTGATGGCTTCTAAGGGCAAACCAGTGAAACGCTTGTTGATTGGCTGCCCTGCAGCTTCTCAACACGTGGAGTAAAATAGCAGAACCCCGGACCGAACCCGAACGATTTTTGAAATGTCCGGGTCCGGGTCCGTGCCACGGACACCCGAAAGTTCGGTACGGACCCGAACGTTACAGTCCGGGTTCGCTCAACACTATATATCATCAATCACAATGCTGCTGCACCGCTGGACTCAAAAAAGAACAAAAAAAATTGCTCCGGCCGCCATGAAGGCAAACTGCTGAATGGCTGGCCTGCTGTTTGACAGTTCTTATATAGGTAAGGGCAGGACCACCTAGCGACATCACCTGGTAGCAGCACCCCCACTTGTGGCATCATGGATCAGTGCATGCTGGGTTGGTGACGTCACAAGGGGGTGGTGCCACCAGGTGATGTCACCAGGTTGCCCCACCCTTTCCTATAAAAGAATTGACAAGCAGCAAAGGAGGCAGTCAATGAGTGTGGAGCAATTTTGTTTTCTTTTTTGGGTTGTCAAAAACTGTCTTTGTGTTTTTCTTACTTTTGACACTTTTTTGTTGAACGGGTAGGAGTACCCCATACTCATTCACATAGGAGGGGCGAGAATCTGGTGACCCCCTTCTTAAAGGGGGCTTCCAAATTCTGATAAGCCCCTGCCCACAGACCCCCACAACCACAGCCCAGGTGCTTTGGGGTGGTGGGGCAGAGCGCCCCCCCATGTTGAGGGCATGTGGTCTGGTATGGTTCAGGAGGGGGGTACTCACTTTCCCCCTCCCTTCCTGACCTGCTTGGCTGCATGCTTGGATAAGGGTCAGGTATGGATTTTAGGGGGACCCAACACCATTTAAAAAAAAAAAAATGGCATGGGGATTCCCCTTAAAATCCATACCAGACCCTTAGGCACCCGTTTTATTTTCTTTATGATTTCTTGGCTATTTTTCAGAGAATATGAATGATAACACAAAAACATTTCTTGTTTTCAATATTTTTATTAAGTTTACAAGAAAAATACAGAAACATCGTATAAATCAGGATGTTTTGGTTCATTACATCATTTAATAGCACTAGCTAATTTCTCTTGCTCCATCATCCAATAAATTTTTTGGTGAGCCGCTTGGAAGGAAACTTTGGGTTGTTTCCAAGCCTTAGCAATTGTTCCAAGGAAGATTAAGTGTATTCATTTACGAGAGTGTTTGGGAACGCTGGGGAGGTCCGCGTTCAACAGGGCAATAGGAGGAGATCTGGGTAGATGGCAGCCCGTGACCAGAAGGATCAGATTGAAAATCCTTTTCCAGAAGGACCTAATCCTGGGACAGCACCACCAAATATGTAGGGGGTTGCCCATCAACTGGCAATTTCTGAAGCAGAGAGGGTTCGCTGTGGGGTAGAACATCGCCAGTTTAGAAGGAGTTAGGTACCACCTGGTGAGGACCTTGAGGTTAGCTTAGATCAAAGAGATGTTCAGGATACCTTTGTAGGCTCTAGTGCCAAGTGTCTGCCATCACTCCAAGCTCAACTCAAGCTGAAGGTCTTCCTCTCAAGCTCTCATGTAGCTGGATTTTGAGGTGGGTAGGGACAGTGACTGGTAAATGACTGAGATGCCACCCCTCTGGTCCCTGGCCTGACCGCACCAATGTTTGTAGGGGGTAATAGAAGGAGGGTTGGGCTTATTTTTCCAAAGGGAGTGTAGAAAGTGATGAATCTTTCTGAAACTAAATTGTTCGGACTCGGGCATTTCCAGTTTTGTGATACAGTGCCTCCTTGTGATGGGGCCCAAGGAATTAAAGAAATGTCCGATTCGGTACAACCCTTTGTCCAGCCACCATTTGAAAGCGATGATGTTTAGGCCGGAGGGAAAGCTGGGTTGTGAAAAATATGGGCCAGGGGTTTGATGTCCGATACCAAGGATTTAGAGGTTCTTATAGTGTCCCAGAGTGCGAGGGATTGCAAAAGGACCGGGGATAAGATTGGAGGCCTCTTTTTAGGAGGCATCCACAATAGGAAGTCCAATGTATACGAGGGTGCTGCCTGCTTTTCTATCTGTGTCCAGTCGGGTTTTTCAAATTTCGAGTACACTATAGAAAGTTGGGTGATTCTAGCTGCTTGATAGTACCATTGCAACCTTGGTAACCCGAGCCCTCCCTTAAATTTGCGTTGGTAAAGCGGTCTTTGGGGAAGTCTATGGCCAGACCCCTGCCAAATGAATTTGAGGACCTTCTGTTGGAATTTGTGTAGGTGATCCTGTCTTATTAGAATGGGCAAAGATCTGAACAAGTATAAAAGCTGTGGGAGCAGAGTCATTTTGACTGAGTTAATTCTGCCTGGCCAGGATAGACCAGTTCCAGACCACCCCTTTAAGTCGGCCTCCAGTTTCTTATAGAAGGGGTGGAAAGTTGAGGGAGTATAGGAGGTCCATTCTTGGAGCTGGGTTTATTCCTAGGTATTTGATGTGAGAATCCTTCCATTCGAATTTGAATGTTTCCTTGAGTTTGGCAACCAGGTCAGGTTGCAGTGAATTATTAAGGGCCTGCGATTTGGAGTAATTGATTTTTAGACCTGAGCAGGCCGCAAAATCATTGAGGAGTTTGAAGAGTTTAGGAAGGGAGGTAAGAGGGGAAGTGATGAAAAGGAGGATGTCATCAGCAAACAGGCCGCATTTATGGACCTAAGGGCCACAAGATACTCCTTTGATGTTTGGGTTATGGCGAATTGCAATTGCTAGTGATTCAATTGCAATAGTGAATAGTAAAGGCTAAAGCGGGCATCCCTGTCTTGTACCTTAGGCTATGTTGACCGGGGTCAACTCTGGACCCCGGTCAACATAGCCAAAGGTACAAGACAGGGATGCCCGCTTTGCAACAATTTCGGTTCAGAAAGATTCATCACTTTCTACACTCCCTTTGGAAAAATAAGCCCAACCCTCCTTCTATTACCCCCTACGAACATTGGTGCGGTCAGGCCAGGGACCAGAGGGGTGGCATCTCAGTCATTTACCAGTCACTGTCCCTACCCACCTCAAAATCCAGCTACATGAGAGCTTGAGAGGAAGACCTTCTAGGGATAATAGCATTCCTCTTTGTTTGGGACCGTTATCCCAGTTAGAGTTGTGTAGGGAGACTATATCGATTGCTCTCCTAATTTGGTCAGGACCCTGACTGCTTGGAATAAATCTGACCTGGTCCTTATGGACATACAGGTTAATAAAGGAGGCTAGGCGGTTCGCAAGTATCTTAGTAAGAAACTTGAGGCCATTATTGATGAGGGATATGGGTTTGTAGGAATTTACATCTTCCGGGTTTTTGTCAGATTTGGGAATGACTGTGATGTAGGCTGTGTTTAAATGGGGGTCTAGCGGGGTGCCATTGGCTTTGTAATTGAAGAATTTTGCCAGGTAGGGCGCTAAGGTATTGGCAAAAGTTTTGAAATAAGGGGCTGATAGGCCGTTTGGGCCTGGGGAGGAGCCAGTCTTAAGGTTCTTGATTACCTCAAGGATTTTGTCCTCTGTTATGGGTTCCTCCATCATGTCCCTGTGTGCTAAAGACAGAGAGGGCAAGGGTAGATCCTTCAGGAAGCCAGTAGTAGTGTGGTTTCTAACCGTTTTATCTGTGCTGTATAGATCAGAGTAGAAGCTATGAAAGGCTTTTAGGATTTTGTGCGGGTCTGCGGTTGGGAGGTCTACCCTCAACTCTAATCCTAGGGATGGTTTGGGTTTTGATCCTCGGGGTAAGTTTGAGTGCTAGCATGGAGCCGATCCTGTCTTTCTGGGAATAAAATGTTGCATAGTTCCAACAAATACATTTTTAGGCAGAAGCTGTGAGGGCGAGATTAAGGGCGAGCCTGGCAGCGTCCAATTTGACCAGAGAGCTGGGGGATGGGTGTTGCTTATGCAATTATTTATGAGTATAAAATGACTGTTCAAAATGGAGGATATCCGCTTGATGGGCTTTCTTATTTTGTGAGGCTATCTGGATGAATTTGCCTCTGATGGTAGCCTTATGGGCTGCCCAGAGGGTTTCGTGGGGAGACCTCTTGGCCCCCATTTAAGCTGAAATACTTTTTGATTGCATCATCTATTTCTTTCACCTTAACGGGGTCACGAAGGATTGTCTCATTCAACCGCCATTGTCGGGAAGGGTGACACGAGGGTAGTTTCGCAAGGGAAAGAATGACCAGAGAGTGGTCTGAGCATGCTGTGTCTTTGATAATAACTGAGCTAGATGCATGGATTATAGTAGAGGAGGTCAAGATATGCCCAATCCTGGCATAAGATTGATGTGGGCATGAGAAGTGAGTAAAGTCTTGTTTAGAGGGGTTTAATTCCCTCCAGATATCGACTATGTCTTGTGAGTGAATGATTTTTGCGAATTTAAGGCTAGAATTGGTGGGGCAAGTTAATTGAGCTCCAGGGGATCTGGATTTATCAAATTGCTGGTCAAAGGCAGTGTTTGAATCTCCTCCACAAATGTCTATGCCCTTCAACAGGGGGTTAAGTGTTTTGAATAGAGATTGGAAAAATCGAGATTGGTCCTTATTAAGGCCATAGTAAGAGACCAGGGAATAGAGCTGGTCATCCAATGTGCCCTTAATTAGAATGAACCTCCCTTCTGGGTCTTCGTATGTTGTCTGGCATGTAAAGTTGCAGTGTTTTGAGAATAGTATCGCCACTCCCTTAGTCTTATCTTCTGCATTGGCTAAGTGAAAGGTGGGAAAAATGGGGTTTAGGTATTTAGGGCTGTACCGGATGGGAAAATGGGTCTCCTGTAAAATTACAATATCTAATTTTAGTATTTTGTATTCCTCGAGGACCTTCCTCCTTTTAACAGGGGAGTTTAGGCCCTGCACATTATACGTGGTGATTTTGTAAATGGAAGGTGTAGTGGGGCTAGCCATGGTGCAGGAAGGGGAGCATATCTGCCATTGAGTCGTCACTTACCCATAGAAGTTGTTTTCCGGGAAGTCGTCCTGGGATCTCTGGATAGGGAAGCCCCGGGGGCTCTGAAGGAGAATGAATATCCATCCCTGATTGACTATAAGGAAGAGAGAGAGCAGAGAGAGAGAATAAGGAAATAGCATCAAAAACATACATGCGGGTCGTTTAAAAGACCCTTTAGGGCTAGGAGGAAAGAATCCTACCTAGACCCCAACCAAAGGTCATCTGTCCTGGAGTGTGGGGCGGACGTCTTATCCCGCGATGACAGACTAGCCGAGATCAGGGGGTAAGGGGGTGTACATGGGGGTCCAGGTCTTGTCCCAGCAGCTCAGATTAATCCAAAACAAATAGGAGACACAGCGGAAGGTATATGTAGTATATATATCAAGTTCTTAAGAGATCTTCTTCTTGGGCCTATGTCCAACGGGAAGTGAGCAGTCTGAAAAAAATGTAGGTTTCAATAAGACGAAGCAGACGACTACTACATCTTGTCCCAATTATTACAGA
The DNA here is from genome assembly GCA_018402905.1 of Glandirana rugosa. Lineage (NCBI taxonomy): Eukaryota > Metazoa > Chordata > Amphibia > Anura > Ranidae > Glandirana > Glandirana rugosa. The sequence goes on along the minus strand of BLSH010338710.1, from coordinate 246,419 downwards.
GCCTAGGGTAAGGAGCTTGATTGGAGGTAATCGAATCTGGGGCCTGCTCACACTGGGGAGCAAAAGAGTAACTGTGAGCAAAAGCAAACCGGGCCAAATAGTAGCGAGTATCTGTGGCAGTCAAAAAGAGATAGGGGTCGTGAACCCCATCTGGCAGAGAGAAATCCGCTAGGAGCAGGCCAACAAAAGTGGTATAAATGAGAGCCTGAAGACGGGTCTTCTTTGGTTAGGGAGGTAAATTGTCCTTGGACCTCTTAGATTTAGACTTGCTCCAGAAGGGGGTGATTGGGCTGGCAGACGGGGGGGGTGTTTTGTGGACCCTGAGGCAGTACTGGAACAGTCCATGGGTGCCTCTTGGGAAATGATCTTTAGGTCCAGCAGGATCTTTTCGTCTTCCGGGAAAGAAGAGAAGGAAATAGTTTTGCCTTTCCAAAGGAACTTAACTACAAATGGGAAGGCCCACCAGTACTTGATATTCTTGGCCAGGAGAATAGTTAGAAGAGGCTTATGTGTTCTCCTATTTTGAATGGTGGAAGGGGCCAGGTCAGCGAAAATCTGTATCTGGTGTCCCAGGCAGGAGACCTGGGAGTTGCCACGAGCCAGATGCATAATTTCCTCCTTCATAGCGTAGAAGTGCGGTTTGACAATTATATCCCTGGGGGAACCATCTTTCCTCGGGGGACCCAGGGCTCTATGAGCCCTGTCATGTTCCAGGTGGTGCTATGGGGCTTCGGGGATAAGGTTTTTCATTAGATCTTGAATGGCAGCTTAGACGTCAGTCACAGACCGCTGACCCTAAAATTATGTCTCCTGGACCTATTTTCCATATCTTCTATTTTGGCGAGGGCAATGTCCAGTTGATCTTGAAGGACCCTAATATGGTCCGAATTTTGGTTGGTTCTTGCTGCTGTTATATTCATTTTCTGCTCAATTGCCTCCATTCTTGCCCCCAGGTTCTGGAAGTCAACTTTAATATCCCCTGTCATTTTAGAGGCAGTGTTTGAGAGCCCCCTTTCTAGAAGATCAGAGATTTTGAGGAAAAGGTCAGCTGAGTGTAGGGGTGAATCCATGGTGGTGGAGCTAGTAGCAGGGCTGACTGCCTGAGAGGCTTGCCAGGCCCGAGGGGAGTGGAGGCCTTGTCGTCTAGAGCATGCCTCAATAAGGATTCAGTGGAGGCTGGGGATGGGGACATAGGCAGCTTGGACTGCCCGTGGGTCTCAGGAGAGAAAAGGAGGGATGGAGGAGACAGTACCTGCCTGCAGTTTGCCAATCCCGGATCGCTGGTTACATGTCGTAGGGCCGTGGCTGCCATCTTGATACACCCGGCAGTGGCCCGGGAGCAGAATTGTGGCTCCAAATTTCTCCTGACCGGTGCAACAGACATCTGGGGGTGCACGGAGATGTGTCCAGAGGACGAGTGACCAGGGTCCAGGGATGTCTGCCCACTGTGTCGGGCTGAAAGGCTGCCGGTGGTCAGACCTGGTGTGGAGCTCCTGGCTTAAGCGGCCATCACAGAGCTTACGCACATGCACACTCCTCACAAAAACATTTCTTTCACTCATGGTTAGTGTTTGGCTAAAGCCATTTATTATCAACCAACTGTGTTTACTATTTTTAAATCATAATGACAACAGAAACTCCCCAAATGACCCTGATCAAAAGTTTACATGCCCTGGTGATTTTGGCCTGATAACATGCACACAAGTTGACACAAATTGATTTGAATGGCTATTAAAGGTAGCCATCTTCACCTGTGAACTGTTTGCTTGTAATTATTGTGTGTGTATAAAAGGTCAACGAGTTTCTGGACTCCTGACAGACCCTTGCATCTTTCATCAAGTGCTCCACTGAGGTTTCTGGATTCTGAGTAATGGGGAAGTCAACATAATTGTCAAAGGATCTGCAGGAAAAAGTAGTTGAACTGTATAAAAAGAGGAAAGGGATATAAAAATATATCCAATGAATTGAGAATGCCAATCAGCAGTGTTCAAACTTTAATCAAGAAGTGTAAAATGAGGGGTTCTGTTGAAACCAAACTACGGTCAGCTAGACCAACTAAAATTTCAGCCACGACTGCCAGGAAAATAGTTTGAGATGCAAAAACCCACAAATAACTTCAGGTGAAATACATGACGCTGTTTCAAGATGCAAAACAAGGAAGCACTTGAAGACAGATGGGCTGCATGGTCGAGTCATCAGAAGAAAGCCATTACTACGTAAATGCCACAAAGTATCCCGCTTACAAAATGCCAAACAGCACAGAGACAAGTCTCAAACCTTCTGGCAGAAAGTAATTTGGAGTGATGAGACCAAAATTTCACTTAATACTGTGTATTGCCCCCTTTAACATCAATGACAGCTTGAAGTATTTTGTGATATTTGTGGATAAGGCTCTTTATCTTCTCAGATGGTAAAGCTGCCCATTCTTCTTGACATAAAGCCCAGTGGTAGCTGAAATTTTAGTTGGTCTACCTGAACGTGGTTTGGTTTTAACAGAACCCCTAATTTTCCAGTTGATTAGAGTTCGAACACTGCTGATTGGCATTCTGAATTCCTTGGATATCTTTTTATTTCCCTTTCCTGTTTTATACAGTTCAACTACCTTTTCCTGCAGATCCTTTGACTATTCTTTTGCTTTCCCCATGACTCAGAATCCAGAAACGTCAGTGCAGCACTGGATGAAAGATGCAAGGGTCTGTCAGGAGTCCATAAACTCATTTCAATAAATTTTTATTAAAGTTTTCACATATAAAACATTGAAATCTCAACATCTATATTCAAACTATGATGTACACAAAGCTTTTATAAAGTGTAACATATATCAAACTAGGACTGAGGGAAAAGGCGTGTCCTATTTTAAGTGAACATAGACTTAAAGCGGTAGTAAACCCATCCATTTAACAGTTTAAAAACCAGTACCATTTCCGGCACGTGCCGGAAATGTAACACTCCCATTGGTTGTGCTCTAAACCAAACTGCCAAACCATCCAATGGCTGGTGTCATAGCTGATCACATGTGCTGCATGGCAGTTGTAGGTGAAACAGAGGCCAAGATGGCAGCTTCCTTGGCTGAGAATGATAGGAGAGTTTACTACCACTTTAACCTTGTGCTTGAGAAATATAAGGCAAAAGATCCATCAGAGGGAACTATTACATTGGTACTGAGATCACCAACAATTAGGTCAACAGGGACATAAGCACTTGCAACAGTTAACAAGCCAGGGTGGAGGTTGTATTTGCCTTTGAAAGGCCATTTAGTGGCCCGGTAGCCGCCCTCACACCCGGAACTCCGAATGAGGGACAGCCCCCCCGGCCACCCCTGTAGTGAGCCCCGCCCGAAGGACCCCGAATGAGGGGCCTCCCACCCCCAACACCCACATGGGGACTTGCTGTGCCGGGGGAAGAATGCCCCAACCCCCACGACACCCCCCGGGCGGGAGCCACCTCCATACCTAGCCATGGGTTGACTCTAATAATTCTTAAACATAGGAACAGTTATACATACTGTGACCTACCTTAGGGAGAAAGATCTTCTATAGCCTATTGAGGCACCGTATATAAGAAGAGTCTTATAACAAAAAGCGAAAGTATGAACCAAGGAGAGTATAGAAGTAAAGAGAAAAAGAAGAAAGGGGTAGTATTAGGTTGAGTGGGAAAGAAGAGGTGGTTGTTGCTCCATACTGTAATCTAGCGGCTTTGGCTCCTTTAAGCCAGGAGTTAGTGAGACTCCTACAAAGTTTGCCCAAGGTTCCCAGACCATCTCGAATTTGTGTAGATTGTCCAGAAGGATGCTAGCTAGCCTTTCCTGAGTCATTAGCCAAGATATTTTCCGGATAGCTGCCTTCGGGGAAACCCGTTCTAGTTTCCATGCTTTTGCAATCGTGATTTTGGCTCCTAACAAAATAAATTGGATTAATTTTCTGTTAGCTTTAGTGGAATTAGGGATGTGATCATTTAAGAGGGCCATAGTTGGAGACCTTGGGAGTTTGTTGCCTGTAACCTTATGGATAATGCGGAAAATTTTGGTCCAATATGGACGTATTCTTGGACATTCCCACCAAATATGAGCAAACGTGCCCTGGAGCTTGCACCCTCTGAAGCAGAGAGGGTCATAATTTGGGATAAACCTGTGTAACCTAGCCGGAGTGAGGTACCATCTCATCATCACTTTTAAACTGGCTTCCGAGATATTGGTTTTAAGTATGCCCTTGTAGGATCTAGAACAAGCTGTTTGCCATTTGTCCAGCTCCCATTCAAATTGCAGGTCTGACTCCCAATTAGTCATAAAAGTTGCTTTCCTGATAGGGAGCGTGAGAGCTTCATAAATCAGTGAGATGCCCCCTTTCTGTAATGATGGCTGACCACACCACCGTTCATAGGAAGTGAAACTAGGTGGAAGGGGATTCTCTTTCCAAAGTTTATGAAGGAAATTCGAAATTTGGTGGAATCTAAAAATCTCTGAGTTAGGGAGTTCCAAAACATTTACGCAATGTTTAAGCGTGATCGGGCCAGTAGTCGTAAAGAATTGTCCTATACGGAATATACCTTTGTTAAGCCACCACTGAAAGGCTTTAATGTTTAAACCCGGAGGGAACTCCAGGTTATTAAAGAGGTGTGCTAAAGGTCTGACTGAGGAGACCAAGGAGGAGTGATTTTTAATTTTATCCCACAGGGCTAATTCATTGGATAGAAAGGGAGCTAAAATGGGGGGTCTCTCTTTGGGAGAGCACCACAGGAGGTGTAGCTTCCCTCTCTATCCGGACCCAGTCTTGCTTCTCCTGTTTGGAGTATATGGAAGATAATTGAGCTTGAAAATATTTCTCCAGATGTGGGAGACCCACACCACCCCTGCACCTATTGAGGAATAGGGTTTGCTGGGGGATCCTATATCCCGCGTTTCCCCAGATAAATTTAAGAATTTTGCTCTGAAAAGAAGTAATGTGGTCTTTTCGGATAGGGACGGGCAATGAGCGAAAGAGGTAAAGGAGCCTGGGAAGCAATGTCATTTTGACTGAATTGATTCTCCCCAACCACGAGATATTTTGCCTAGACCAAATTTTAAGATCTGCCTCAAGTTTGCGGAATAGGGGGGGATAATTGGAGCCATAGAGGGTTTCATATTTGGACGTGAGATTAATCCCTAAATAAGTAATTGAGGAGTCACTCCACTTAAATTTAAAGTCAGTTTTAAGTTTGGAGGTAATCTCAGGAGGTAAAGAGATGTTCAGCGCTTGAGATTTGGAGTAGTTAACCCGGAGCACCGAAATTTCGGAGAAATTGTTAAGAAGCCGACAGAGAGAGGTAAGCGTAGACTTTGGGGATGTTATGAACACTAGCAAGTCATCCGCAAATAACCCACATTTATGTTCCTGCTTACCACATAAGACTCCTTTGATATCTTGATTGTTTCTAATGGCTGTAGCTAGAGTCTCTATTGCAATAGCGAAGAATAATGGGGATAGAGGGCATCCCTGTCTTGTGCCTGTCTTAATCAAAAACGAGTTGGAGTAAAATCCCTGCATCTTAATCATAGCTTGTGGGAAGGAGTATAGGGCCCCCATCAGGCTCAGGAATCTTTCTCCAAAACCCCAATGTTTCAACAAGGAGAATAGGTAAGTCCAAGAGACTGAATCAAATACTTTACTTAAGTCCAGAGAAAGGAGCATCCCCTTTTGGGCCGGACCTCCTGACCAATTGGATTGCAGAATGGAGACTATATTAATTGCCCTAATTTGGTCAGGGCCTTGACGTGCCGGGATGAATCCCACTTGGTCTCTATTAATATATTGATTGATAAATGAGGCACGTCTGTTAGCCATTATCTTGGTTAGAATTTTTAAATCATTGTTTATGAGGGAAATAGGGTGATAATTGTCTACATCTTTTTTCTCTGGTTTGGGGATTACCGTGATATATGCCGTGTTTAAGTGTTTCTCGAATGGTTCACCTTTCATTTTGGCGTTAAAAAATCGTACCATATGAGGAGCCAGTGTTTTGGAGAACGTTTTGTAATAGGGGCCTGAGAAGCCGTCTGGCCCGGGAGCTGAACCCTGTTTGAGGTTTTTGATGACCTCCAACACCTCCTCTTCCGAAATTGCTTTATCCATTAAATTTCTATGGTGATCTGAGAGGATAGGCAAGGAAACGTCCTCAAGAAACGTGTTTATATTTTCTGCATTTTCATCAGTCCCCGGGCTATACAGGTCCTCATAATATCTTTGGAAGGCCCCTATCACTTTGTTAGGGTTAGAAGTGGGGGATTACCGTCCGCCCTAATTTTAGGAATCATAAGATGTCTTGTCCTGGGGGAAAGTTTCCTAGCAAGGAGCGAGCTCATTTTGTTATCTTGAGTATAGAATTTATTTTTGGACCAGCGGATGGCCTTCTCCGCTCTGGTAGTGAGTGCAAGATTTAGCTCTAACTTTACCTTATCTAGTTTTTCTAATAGCAAACGTAAGGGGTTAGACTTATGCTCTGCTTTGAGTGCTGCGAAGGACTCCTCCAACCTTAGCAATGCCATGCCTCTTTCCCTTTTGATCCGGGATGCTAACTGAATTAATTTGCCTCTAATAAAGGATTTATGAGCGGCCCAAACTGTTTCCGCTGAAGTTTCGTCTGTCGTGTTAATGGAGAAGAATTCTTGGAGATTTTTATCGATTTCAACGTTTGTTTGCATTAGTTGGCTTCCTAGAGGTCTAAATTTGTCCAAAGGTTGGTCAAAGGCCGAGTTTGAGTCTCCCCCGAAAATTATAGAGCCCTCTAATAGGGGGGAGAGGGCTTCTAACATTTTCTGAAAAAATTGAATTGACCCTTGTTTGGGGCATAGTACGATATAAGAGATATGATTTGTTCATCTATGGTGCCTTTAACTAGGATATATCTGCCCTCCGGATTCCTTACTTCTGACAACCACGTGAAGTTGCAGTTTTTCGAGAATAGTATAGCTACTCCCTTAGTTTTGGTTTCAGCACTGGCTAAAAAAAATTGTGGGAAATGTGAGTGTATAAAGTTAGGTTTATAACTAGCAGGGAAGTGAGTTTCCTGGAGCATTATTATGTCCAATTTCAATGATTTATAGTGATCTCCAATTTTTCTACGTTTAATAGGGGAGTTTAGTCCCTGGACATTGTGGGTGGCAACCCTTAGAGGGCCTTGTGGGGGGTCAGCCATCATTACTAGGGTATCTGTGACTTATGACAATGAAAACACTCACCCGAACCTGAAAGCATTCAAAAATCAAGGAGCCTTGAATGATCTCGGAGCCAGTATATTGAGCAGCCACCACTCTAGAAAAGGAAAGGGAGTGACAAAGAAGAGAGGAGAGGAAATAGAAATAGAACATGAGGTGAAAAATGAACATTGTATACCATAATTGCTTAATAGAGAGCCCTAAAAAGGGACAGTTTCTCCTACTAAGGGTTATATAGCCAAGGGGGGAGAAGACATAGAGCCCCTTGAGTACCCTTTGGAAGTAATCTAAAGGTCTGGCTATTATTGCCAGACAGCCCATCTCCGGTCTGCCTTGAGAGGACAGAGGGAGAGGGGCGGTGGCGCAAGTGAGCCCTCACCTGCCCAGGGGCCCAAAGTAAAATAAAGAAGGCTGCAGTGGACATAACTTGATTGTAATAACAAAATACATTTCCCCCCCACCCCTCCCTTTAACTACAGAGGAGGGCAACACAAGAAAAAGGGTCTTCCCACTGTCCTCAAATCTTAATTTTCACCCACTAAGGAGTGGTAATTTGCTATCCGAACCAGTCCTCCTGTGGGGAGACCTCCTCCTCTCAGCCGAGTGGAGGAAGTTGCCCCCTCCGAGGAGGTGATCCGCTCAGGGGCCTAGGCCCGACGGCTTATGATAGCAACCATGGAGAGGAAAAGGAGCTAAACAGTGTTCCCCTTCTTCGACTACAAAACATAATAGTTGTGAGGTAACCGACTCTGGTAGCAAAAATTGTTCAAAAAGAGGCAGCTGTTCATAACTTCTTTCTGAATTTCCAGTAAGAAAACAAAAAAGTAACGTCATGAGTACTAATCTCTGGCAGGCAGAGATATCCATCGTCTTAGAGGGAACTATGGTGCGATGGAGTAGACCAGGGTCCTGAGGAGCAAGTAGGAATCAGAGCAGATAACGCTCTTCGGAGCCGAAAGTTAGCAAAGTAAAAGCCAGAAATTGCTCATTGAGGGATCAGATCAAGGAGGGCCATTTTCTTTAGCTCGTTTTGGCTTGGCTTTTTTCCATAGGGGGGTCCTAGGGCTGGTTGGAGACTGTCTCTTAGAAGAGCTGGAGTTGTTAGTAATATCCATATCGGATTCTTGAGAGATCAGATGGAGATGAAGAAAGAGTTTCTCTCCCTCTTGTAGGGAGGAGAAGGCATACTCCCTCCCTTTAAAAGAGAATTTGACGGCGAACGGGAAGGACCATTTGTATTTGATTTCCTTCTCCATCAACACTGTCAGGAGAGGTTTAAGAGCGCTCTGTTTTTGGATGGTAGATGGGGCTAGATCAGCCAGGATTTGGACCGGGTGACCTTTGCTTAGGATCTTGGCGGAACTTCTGGATTGTTTCATGATCCCTTCCTTTATGGCGTAAAAGTGGGGCTTGACAATTATGTCTCTCTGGGGTGCCATCTTTCCGTGGGGGGCCCAGAGCTCTGTGGGCCCTGTCCAATTCCAGGCGGTGCTTAGGGGTGTCTGGAAGTAAGTTGGAAATCAGGTTTTGTATTGCGTCTGGGATATCCTTAACCTCTTCCGGAAGGCCTCTCACTCGAAAGTTATATCGTCTGGACCTATTTTCTAAGTCATCGATTCTTGAAAGGGCCATGTCTAGCTGGTCTTGTAATGAGCAAATTAGGTCAGAATTCTGATTGGAGGTTGCAGCGGTTGAGTCTAGCTTGTTCTCAATTGCTTCAATCCGGTTTCCGAACATTTGAAAGTCCGATTTGATCTCCCCCGTTATGGTGGCAATCGTGTTTGCTAGTCCCCTTTCTAGGAGAGAATTTGTGGTAAAGGTCTTCCACTTGTAGGGACAGATCATGGTTAGGAAGATTAGGTGAGGCTGGAACCAGGCTGTTGGGGTCCAACTGGGGGGATGAAAGTTCCCCCTGAAACTGACCCAGTAATGACTCAGTGGATGAGGGGGAGAGGATGGGAGGTTGAGGTTGCCCTCCCTTCATCCCAGGTGTGTAGTTCAGAAGTGCCGGGGATATCACTGGTCTAGAATCCAAACGCCCCAAGAGTCCTGAGTTCTCTGGGTGGGGGCCATCCGTGCCGTGGCTCTCCTGACCTACCGATGCCATACCTGGGGCCTTGGCCGCTCCTGTATTCCCCTGCGGTGTTGCAGCAGCGAATAGCTGGCTAAGGTCCTTTTTGGCCATTGGCCCAGACATGAGGGGGGGTATTGCCTTGCCTGAAGATTGGGTCACCCTTCTGGGATAAAGATCCGAAATTTTGGTGGACAAATCGAATTTTAGTTGCTGCGAGAGGAGCCGCGGACCCGGAACTGGGGGTTTGGAAGAAGAGTGTTGGAATCTTGAAAGGACAATAAAGCCACTAAAAGTATCAGCTCCGATCTTGAGGGGGGCTGGATGAGGGCCCTGGACCACCGTGGGCGTATTTGAGAAAGTCACTGTCTAATATGGAGCTATAAAGAGACTTTAGGCCCGAACGGCAGCCATCTTGGTACACCCATTAATTTGTATTGCCGATTGGGGGGGGATTACATGAGTAATTGTATGATCCCTTACCGCTTTCCTATAAGTCCAGAGAGCCAGGGGGGTCGACCCGAATGTGCTGGTTGCTTCCAGAATCACTCAAAGAGCAGGGACGGACCGGAGCTCACTGTAGGACGCAGCCGCGGCCATCTTAGTACTCCCCGCGGCCGCTTCCATGCGGCAAAACATCTCCTGTAGCCGTCCCTGAAGTGCCGGAGAAAGCCCCAGGGTAGTTGGGTGTTTGGGGGCGCAGGATCCTTCAGGGGGAATCTCCTGATCCACTGTCCAACCGTGCTGCGAGCTCCCTGGGCAGGTGAAGGTGCGGAGCTCCGTGTCAAGCGGCCATCTCGGAGCTCCCGCACATGCGAACTCAGGAGTCCATAAACTTATTGACCTTTTACTCACACACACTCATTACAAGCAAACAGATCACAGGTGAGTACCTTTAATAGCCATTCAAACTCCTCTGTGTCAACTTGTGTGCATGTTATCAGGCCAAAATCACCAGGGTATGTAAACTTTTGATCAGGGTCATTTGGGTAGTTTCTGTTGTCATTAAGATTTAAAAAGAGTAAACACAGTTGATTGATAATAAATGGCTTCAGCCAAACACTAACCATGAGCGAAATAAACGTGTTTGTGTTATCATTCATATTTTCTGAAAAATGGCCAATAAATCATAAATTCTGCCAGGGTATGTAAACTTATGAGCACAGCTGTACGTGTATATAAGCCTTCAAAATGGGAACTTTTGATTTTTCCTGTTCTGCTCCTATAGACTTCAATGGGGTTCAGGTCAGAACTTTTCCTCTTTTTGCAGCAGAACTCCCGAACAGCGGGGTGTTTGGCCCATCCCTAGTAGAAACTTATCCCAGCAGACTAAATGCTGTAATTAAAGCAAAAGTTGGTTCAACAAAATACTGACACAAGATGGTGATCCTTTTCCAACTCAGTGATTCTGTTTTTGAATTTATTTTTGGCATGTTAGTGTTATATTTTTCACTTGGATGTTATAAGTTTCACTGAGTAAATACAGCTGGATAAAACAAAAACTGTGTTTGTCTTCATTTCAGGCTGCAGAGCAACAAATTGTGATTATTTTAAAGAGGTTGATTCTTTTCTATACCCACTGTATATCTACTATATAGTAAACTGTATAGGCTGTTATGTACATTCTATTTTTGTTAATACATTTGTATCATAAGAGGTTTTTTTTTTTCTTTTATATACATGTCCTTTTCAAATGGGTTAATTGATAAACTGTATGTGATGATTTTAATTTTTGTTATAGTGATTATATTTATTTCCAGTGTTTTATATATATATATTTTATAGGTAGGCTTATTTTGGTAGGCTTCCTCCACTCTGCTAACCAGTATTTATTAAGTTCTTGCATACTTACCCTTAAAATAAAGAAACACCAATATATAAAATGCATACACTACTTAAAGGTTAATTTTTTATTAAGCATATTTCCTAAGATTGAGGCTGCATTCACACAGGGGCGATCCGACTTCGTTGCGACTTTACTAGCCAAGGTCAGCGCGACTTCACAGCGCGACTTTGTTGCGACTTCAGCGCGACTTGACGTGACTTGCAAAGCGACTTCCATGCCAAGCGACTTTGCCTGTGTCCAATCAGATAAATCTAGGTATTGACATCATTCCTCGCTGTTCACTTCCCTGTTCCCTGTGTTTGTTACTGGCTTCCTATTGTCTTAAAAGACTGCTAAAAATGGCGAGTTTGCCCCTACTAATGTCTGCTACCATAACAGCCGGATTGGCAGTTTTATTAGAAGAGGAAGAGGAAGAGAGGAAGCGGAGGATGAGGATGACACGCCGTCTGTATTGGATCCATCCGATCATCTCCCATCGTGATACCAAAGGCCAGTTCTGGGCTATGTTTGAGCAGCTCAGAGCTCACGAGGACAAATTTTTTAACTATTCACGGATGTCCCTGTCCAGGTAATTACGTATGCAATAAGGTTATGTTAT
>BLSH010338710.1:202477-221611 GCA_018402905.1 Glandirana rugosa | reverse complement strand
CTGGTTGCTTATTGTATATGTGTGTGTTTTCTTCACTTGTATTTAGTTAGTCAGATAGGTGTTTATTTTGGGGTTTGGTGTGTTTTCATCTTTTACTTGCTCTTTTATGTTTGCTGGTGTTTGGTGTTGGAAGTGTGTGTTATTTGTCTAATAAATCTATTGATATTTTCACCTTACACCTAGTCCTGATTCCTTTAAGTGCAGCCAACTGATCTGACCATCCCTGCTGGATACCTGCATATGGTATCCCTGACACCCTCCTTCCAACCCATTCCTGAATCATACGGACGTCGGACCCCCTCTAAAAGGAAGCGCAACGCAACTCCGGGATCATCTTCAAAGAATAACGGGTGAGATCTTTCCTGCTTTTCAAGCCTTACATGAATGTTTTTTCACTTCTTACATTGACTGGGCCCTTTAGATTCTCATCGTATAGCTGGAATATGAATTGGATTTGAAAAAGATTAATGGACTTTATCGGCACGTACACGGATATCATAAAAGTGTTGCATTTTATTGATCTACATAAAAATTTGATTCACCTTATAACAAACATAGATATATTTAAAACTCTTTTGGACAGTACATGTGGTACCCATGGGAACCTGCTGTTTTATAACACAACATATGGTTCTAAATGCTTAGCATTCATATGTAACAAAGATTGGTAGGTTCCTATTCCAAAGGGTAGGATTCACTTGACTGTCCAATTTCTAGTAGATCACTCAGGTGGATTGCTCTACATGTTTCGTGACGACAAGTCACTTCTCCAGGAGCTTAATTTCTACTAAAAAATAAACATAAATTAATCAGACACAGTAGATCTTTAAAACCAACATGGTGTAATGGCTACTCACTTCCCGTGTGGAGGACCCACGCACCCCCTTGGTTCCCAATGGGATTCCCTGGGAGGCCAGACCAAGGGACCGCACCCCCACCGACCCACAGTTGCAATTGTCAGGTATGGGGACACACAGGTAACTATAATTGATGAACGGTAGATTTGGATACAATATACTGTAAAGGGGCCACGTGTAATATAATATGAATGATATAGTATAAAAATCCAAGGTATACCCCAGGAGCAGACAAGATTAGTGCTTACCTAAACTAACCAGTGAGATTTGATTCTATTCTCAGTGTATGTAGGAGTATCCCAGAATGGTGGTTAACCCCCCTTCCTGCCTTAAGGCTCTTAGGGATCTTGATGGTCTGAAATTAGTAAAATCCACAGGATAAGTAACAGCCTACAATAATGGGACCCCTAAGGTGAGTATCCCAGGCCAACACAGGGGCCAATGATAAGTGGAAAATAGGGTAAGGGGAATGTGGAAGGGTGGGAAAGGGCAAAGAACAAGGGGGGGAGGTGGGGGGAGGGGGGTAAGGAGAGGGGGGAGGGGGAGGAGGGGGAAAGGAGGGGGGTGGAGGAGGAGGGAGAAGGGCACCCTCATCTACAGGGCCTGTAGAACAATAAACATGAACATAGCCCAAATATAGTGAGTGTACCGAGGGTATAATCTTTATATTGCTTTTGCTTTAAAAAAAGAACGATATGCCCTATTCTACCGGGCCTACAAGTAAATAATCATGGGCGTGACAAAAAAGTAAATAAAGATTATATAAAAGGAAAAAGGAGAAATATATATATATATACCTGGGGTATAATTGCGATAGGGGTGACCCTGTCAGACAATGGCTGGGTGTCTCCTGTGGAGCTAAGCCTGCTTCAGACCAATCATAGATGGCCACAGCCAATAATAGAAACTATGCTCTGTATATGAAAAACAGCAGAATACAGAAAACCACTATGAAGCAACACGTGGTTCACAACGTGGATATGATACAAATGACCCTAGGGGCCCAACAAAAACCAAAAGTACCTGGTTGTTTGCTTCAATAAGAGTGCTTCAGGATTCACTTATCCTGCTTATTCAAATAAACGGTGTCCAATGCAACCACCGGGGCCCTGTGTAGGCATACAAGCAAACAGCACGTTTAAGGTTTGTGGTATTATGGTATACCACCATCCATAAAGCTGAGTCTGTCTGTTTCTATTAAACTTACTAGTATGTGTGTCTCCTGTGCTCCTCATGCACAGCGTGTGCCTGCTCAGTAAGCCGAAGGGGAGAGAGGGGATCCCTGGCGTGTGGCCAGCGGCATCTACTCTCCTCCTTATGAAGTGTGTCCCGACCGAGATCACGCGTCAGTGCACCTGACGTCACCCGGCCCGGCCACTCCTTACTGCGCATGCGTGTGCGGGGTTCAGTGGTCCTAAACTCCACTGCTTGGCACCAGCAGCCAGCAAGGTGTAGTGGGAGCCAGTCCCACAGATGCCACACAGCAGTGGGGGGTATATGAGGGCCCCACCCACGCCAGCCAACCTGGGGGGAGGGGCCCCCGATGGAACACACAACCCCACCTGTCTCCCAATGAGGGGAGGGGGACCGCTGTGTGGTTCGGGCGGCCACACACCTGACTGTGGATGGGTTAGCGGAGATACCCACCCCCCGGTGCCAAAGGCGAAAAATGCAGGGGTCCTACACCACCAAGCGAGCAGCCAAAAAAATTCCATAACCCAGGATAATCATGATAAGCAACACCACCGTAAATAAATCTGCCCCTCCACGCCCAACAGCCTCCTGGGGGGAGAGAAGGGCAGCCCACATACCTTATAAAATCAATTTGCCAAAAATTACGATATACCATTATCTGGGAAAAGGAAAAAGAAAAAGAAAACAGCTTGGCTAGAAACTCTCTAATTTGATGATCATAGACCCTACCCCAGGGTGGTCTCCAACTCAGAGTAATGTTGAATAAAACTGGCTGTGGGGGTTGGCTCTTTCTACCCCCCCACACACAAAGCCATTCGTTGACCATACAGAAATTTCTTCGGTACCCCTAGTAATACTGTGATTTATAGGAAAGGTTTATAAGAAATCATTTCATTAATACCCGTGGGTTTATTGGCCTCTAATCTCTCTATCCACAAAGTTTCCTTCTGCAGAATTCACTGATCCCAGTTGCCGCCACGTGGGACCTGGGGTACCACCTCCAGCACACAGAACTTGACATAGGATATGTCAAATTTGTGGTACAGGCCCAGGTGGCGGCTAACCGGGGTCAGCATTTTGGCAAATTGAGAATAGTATATGTGATCATAGATTCTTTGTTTGAATTGGCGGATTGTCTTGCCCACATAATAGGCCCCACACTGACATGTCATAAGATAAATAACACCACATGTTTCACAATTAGCATGAAATTGTGGGTGTACTTTTGTTCCATTAGGTAGGGTAAATTGAGTACCCACTCTAACCCATGGGCAGTATGTACACTGACCACACGTATATACCCCTCTAGGGGTGTGGGTATTCTCGGTTTGTGGATTGTATAGGCTAACTGTAATTTGATTGCCTATTGACTTCGCTTTCCGGTAGGTGATTTCTGGGGTGTCCCGAACATATTTCCCCACAATGGGGTCCTTGCTTAGGATATGCCAATGGCTTTGCAGGCATGCTCTAAGCTCATCGTGCTGGGCTGAATATCTGGGGATAAACCTGGTGGTTTGAACTTCAGGCCTGGATTTCTTATTATGGTATAAAAGTGTATGTCAGTTTTGTCTGAATGCTTGGTTATATGCTTTCCTCAATAACATTTTGCTGTATCCCCTTTGTCGGAGGCATGCACGTAATTCGGCTGCTTGAACTATAAAGTCTGCATAACAGGTACAATTACGCCTTAGACGGATATATTAGGCGTAGGGGATACTCCGGACCAATGATGCCGGATGTCCACTGTCTGCATGAAGAATTGTGTTTCCTGCTGTATTTTCGCGATACAATTTGGTAGCTAAGGTATTCCCATTGCTTTTGAAAATTTGTAAATCCAAAAAAGAGAGGGAACTCTCATCATAATTAACTGTGAATTTAAGGTTGTAATGGTTGTTATTAAGCCGATTCATTAGTGCATGGAGAGTTTCCACAGTGCCTGTCCAGACGAGGAATATGTCATCAATGTACCTGTACCAGCATAAAGCATGGTCCAGGTACAGATCATATTCCTTGTCGGAGAAAATTTCCCTCTCCCACCCCCCCAGGTACAGGTTGGCGTATACCGGGGCACAAAAAGTGCCCATGGCAACGCCCTGCACCTGGAGGTAGTGGGAGTCTAAGAAGGTGAAAAAGTTATTGTGCTGGATAAAAGCCAGCAGGTCCAAAATAAAGGCTCCAAATTTCCACTGGTGGTGATCTTGTTCCAAAAGGAACTTTTGTACCACCTTGGTTCCTAGGGCGTGAGGTATACTGGAGTACAATGCTTCAACATCAATGAAGACTAATATGGCTTCTGGTGGAACAGTGAGACCATCCAGCCGCTTCAAAAGGTCGAGAGTGTCTCTTACATATGAGGGGAGTCTGATGACATGGGGCATATGCCGGGCATACCGTTCATCAATTATAGTTACCTGTGTGTCCCCATACCTGACAATTGCAACTGTGGGTCGGCGGGGGTGTGGTCCCTTGGTCTGGCCTCCCAGGGAGTCCCCCTGGGAATCGAGGGGGTGCGTGGGTCCTCCACTCGGGAAGTGAGTAGCCATTACACCATGTTGGTTTTAAAGATCTAATGTGTCTCATATTAATTTATGTTTATTTTTTAGTGGAAATTAAGCTCCTGAAGAAGTGACTTGTCGTCACGAAACATGTAGTACAATCCACCTGAGTGATCTACTAGAAATTGGACAGTCAAGTGAATCATACCCTTTGGAATAGGAACCTACCAATCTTTGTTACAGATGAATGCTAAGCATTTAGAACCATATGTTATGTTATAAAACCGCAGGTTCCCATGGGTACCACATGCACTGTCCAAAACAGTTTTTAAATATGTCTATATTTGTTATAAGGTGAATCAAATTTTTATGTAGATGAATAAAATGCTATATTTTTTACGATATCTGTGTACGTGCCGATAAAGTCCATTAATCTTTTTCAAATCCAATTCATATGCTCATAGGGACGTGACACCATTATAATACTGTGTGTGGGGGTCCTACTGGCCATCCTAGGACACCTGTTAAACCAGTATAGCTGGAATATTCATTCTTTTGACTCCCCCCCCCCGGGGCCACTGCCCTTCTGGGTGAGAGGAATGTGACTATGACTACATAGCTACCCAGCTATCCCGATCTCCAATGAACATACACATGGCCCGTTACACTCTAGTTCAAGTTATACAGGTTTTTGAGACTTAACCTCATTGGTACGGTTCCCTCTCCCCTTTCCCCCTCCTTTTGTAAGTATTCATATAATATACTTCCCTCCTTGTCAGAGGTACTTTGTTATATAAATTGTTCTATAAACGGTTTATAATGTAATCAATTATTGGCCTTGCTGGAAGGACGTCTTTCACTAGTTGTGGTACATGCAACTGCTACTAGTGACGGCCCCCCCCCTTGGGGTCGGTGGGGCCGGGAGGCCGGGCACCACCGATGACGTACACGTTGCCTGGGGGTTCCCTGCTGGCCCGGCCTTGCCATCCCTTACGTGAAGTGAACTGCATGGCTTTTCAACAACCCATGGAATTACTTTGTACTATTCACACGTTTTGCATTGTTTTGTTATTGATGCATATAGTTTCTTTTGTTTCTTTCGTGTTTCCTCTATTCATTTCTACCTTATTTCTTTTTCTATTTCTCCCCTTCCCTGGCAGAGCTGGTTGAGTGACCCGATTGGAGATACACCGCTGTCCCCATGGCTGACTTAAACATGCTCACGTATAATGTAAGAGGGCTAAATGTGGCTGCGAAAAGACATTAGGTCCTGAGGGAGCTAAAAAGAGCCTCCTGCTCTATAGCATTTCTACAGGAAACTCACCTGACTCACACTACCAACGTTAAGCTCCTCTCCCTGCATTTTCCTCTTTGGTACTATAGTCTCTCGGACACAAATAAAGCCAAGGGAGTTGCCATTGGGTTCAGCAGGTGTGTCTCCTTTCGACTTACTACAATGGTCGCGGATGATCATGGTAGGTACCTTTTCCTACGAGGGTTCATAGGAAACGTTCCATGCACTAACTAGCTAATATTTATTCCCCAAATGTAAACCAACCTGCCTTTCTATCCCAGGTATTGACGAAGCTAGCCGAATTTGCAGAGGGATTGATCATACTAGCTGGAGACCTTAACACGCCCATTATTGACACCTCGTCGGGCAGGTCCTCGATACCCTATAAACGTCTATCTTATATCAAGAAAAGACTCCATGCTTCACAACTCATGGATGTCTGGCGATTACTCCACCCTAAAGAAAGAGACTACTCATATTTCTTTAAAACTCATAATGCTTACTCCCGAATAGATAACATCTTTATAGACCATTTCCACCTTCCACTATTACGCACAGCCTCTATAGGCACAGCAACCCTATCTGATCATGCTCCAGTGACAGCCCAGCTGTTTCTCCCCTCCCTCCCAAAGCGTACGAACAACTGGAAACTAAATGACTCATTGTTATCCAATTCAGTTGATACAGCCCTTATTTCTAAAAAGATAGAGCTATTTTTCAACAAAAATGTCATACAGGGAACCCCCCAATCATTGGTTTGGGAAGCTCATAAAGCCAGTATTAGAGGAGTGCTCATAGAATTGGGGGCTAGGAAAAAAGGGAATACAACACAGAGCTTAGAGACAAGCTGAAGCAGGTCACTGACCTGGAACGACAACACAAACTGTTCCTACATGCATCACACCTGGCGGCGCTCACTTTACAATGAAAAGAACTTAGAAATCTTCTACAAGCTGATATGAACAGGAAATATTTCTCGGTGGCCCAAAAAATACACGAGTGGGGTAATAAGCCTGGCAAACAACTCGCACGCTCCCTTCAAGCCAAGAAAACGACAAACTTCATATCCAAAATTAAACTTCCCGGCGGGGGGGATGGCTCATAACTCACGGCAAATTGCAGATGCTTTTAGAGACTTTTACTCTGATCTATATAATGTGAAGAGTGATTTGGGTCTTCTCCCCCCGGGAATAGACACAATAAAATTCTTGACTTTCTCTGAAACTCACAGACACCAAAACTACCCCCGGAAGTCCTTAAGGCCCTTGAATCAGATTTCAAACTGGAAGAATTCCAGCTGGCCTTGAAATCAAAGCCAGCTGGAAATGCCCCTGGCCCAGACGTGTTTACCGTCTCCTATTATAAAAAGTTCAGCGGGGCCTTACTGCCTAGATTAACTAATTATGCCAATTCCATTTCTGCATCCTCAGCCCTCCGTCCGGAATCACTCATGGCACACAATACAGTACTGCCCAAACCTAACAAAGATCCCACGAACTGTGGGAGCTACTGTCCCATCTCATTATTAAACGTAGATATGAAGCTGCTAGCCAAAGTAATGGCCAATAGATTGCTCCCCCTCTTACCTAAGTGGATCTCGGGGGACCAATCAGGATTCATACCAGGAAGGGAAGCCAGGGATAATGCTTTACGTATTCTCTCCTTGGTCCACTATGCCCGTGGACGTGCCCAGCCCACCCTACTGTTATCTACCAACGCCGAAAAGGCGTTCGATAGGGTGGACTGGACCTATCTTCGCTTGACCTTACAACACTTTGGACTCGGCCCCCGGATGTTGGACAGGATATTTGCAATGTACTCCTGCCCGACGGCGCGGGTTAGGGTGAACGGAGTACTGAGTGAGTCCTTTACACTGGGGAACGGCACTAGGCAGGGGTGCCCACTGTCACCCCTGCTGTTCACCATATCCTTAGAACCATTCTTAGCATCTATCAGACACAACCCCAACATTCATGGGATAACGGTAGGCCACAAATCACATAAATATGCAGCTTATACGGATGACATTCTCTTCTACATTCAACAACCCCTCATTTCTCTGCCTAACCTCATGTCCACTCTACAAGAGTTTCAATCTTTGTCCAATTTTAAAATTAATATGACTAAATCTGAAATCCTAAACATTAATGTCCCCAGTTCAGTGGTCTCATCACTAAAACCAAACCTACCGTTCCGCTGGCAGTCCACAACTCTAAAATACCTGGGCCTCCATTTGACCCCTCACCTTCATTCCCTGTTCAGATGTAATTACATCCCCCTGCTGAACACCATTAAAACTGATCTTAGATCCTGGTCCTACCTCTCTCACTCCTGGTTGGGGAAGATAGCAGTGATTAAGATGAATATTCTTCCCCGTATTCTTTTTCTATTTCAGATGATACCACTGGGGATTCCACCTGGTTTTTTCACAACACTCCAAACCATGATCTCCCACCATTTGGGGGGGGGCAGATGCCCCAGAATCTCCAGAGCCACTCTCTTTCGCTCTAAGAGGTCGGGGGGTCTGGCCCTACCAGACTTGAAAATGTATTATTATGCTATAGTTCTATGTAGAGTTTCAGACTGGAAATACCAGAGAGATAGTAAATTATGGGTCAGACTAGAACATGAACTGAGTGGCATAGCATTGGATGGCATTCCCTGGATCCCTCCCAGGTACAGATCTCTCTCACCCTTAACTTCCCCTTTGACGATCTCAACGTTGTCCTCCTGGGATACGCTACATAAGACATTTTCCTGGTCTTATAATTCCCCCCTTATGCCTTTAACGAATCAAGACTACTTCCTTCCAGGCAAACTGGATAAGGGATTTACTGCATGGTCTCCGGAAGGTTGTCTCTGCCTGCACCATGTCCTTCAATCCAACTCTCTTAAATCATTACAATCCATTGTTGGTACAAGATCGTCCACTTTCATGGAACAATGGAGATACTCACAGCTTAAACAGTTCATTCACTCTCTACCACAACCATTAAGAACTGCCCGGGAACTAACATCCATAGAGGCCATCCTCCTCCCAAAGGAACCCCCGTTACACGCAATATCACTGTTTTACAAGGCTCTCATCTCTTTGCAATATCCTAACTACCCGGAATACCTTGACAGTTGGGAAGCTGAACTAGGCACCTCATTAACAGATACCCAAAAAGACAAAATGGTGGCCCTCACCCACACCTCTTCCTTCTCTTCAAAGACGGCCAAGGCAAACTATAAATTGCTCGCAAGGTGATACTATACACCTACCAAAATGCACCATATATCTCTCAGCAACTCTGCTCTATGCTGGAGGAGCTGTGGTCAAGTGGCCTCACATGCGCATATATGGTGGCATTGTCCAGACTCATCAACTTAATTATTGGATCAGCTCTCCCAATGGAGCCTTGGACTGTACTTTTCCACAATACTGTAGAACCTGTACTGTAGAATTGGCCAATATAAATGCTCTATGACTCCACACCTCCTCGGCTAAGTCCCTCATTCCTCTCCTGTGGAATAAACCGCAAACTCCTTTCAGTAAATTATGGTTACAGAAAGTGAACGATCTGTGCTACATGGAGGAACTTACATACCTGTCGAGAGGGGAATCTGGCAAACATATTAAAATATGGGCCTCATGGTTCGAGTTGCTTAGCATCAGCAGTGTGTCACATGGTGTATCCATTCTTAAGCAACTATTTATGATATTGGTTTCATTATCTTCCACCCCATGCCGGCTGGGAACTTCTTGAACTACCTCTTAATTCTCCTTGATCCATCTATCCTCCTTTCCATCATTCTATCCTCTCTCCTCCTTCTCTCTAACTCCTTTCTCTGTCTCTTAATTATGCTTATGTTGATTTTATTGTCTTTGTTGAATGCAGAGGACGATCATCAAGGGTGTAAATTTCAGCCAGGATTTACATGTACTGTTGACCACTGAGGGGTCACAATATAGGAAACATTTTGAGGGGGGGAGGCTGTCCCCCTCCCGCCCTGCACAGTTAGTTCCCAGTTGGGGTGCCGGTGGGGGAGGGGCCCTCCTACCCCTACGTAATCATGAAGACTGACATCAGACCCCGGTCACCTATAGGTATCTGTGGCGGGACAACGTCTCACAATAGCACAATTGAATATGTACCTTTGATTTATCACCTTTGCCTTATATGACTATGTGTTACTTTGTAAGTGAATTTCCCCTTCTTTTTTTTTGCATTGAAAATCAATAAAAATGTATTATAAAAAAAAAAATAGCATTCAGTATTATAGATCTCTATGTAGAGCTTTGTAAAAGCATCAGAAGCCCAGGAGCTAATTGTTTCAGCTTCCGTGCTTAGCACTGAAGGCAGTGTTAACCCTGGGCAGGACCCAAAGGAGCCGTCGATCCCTGCCACCATTTTAAAATGGTGCTGGGAATTCAAGTGGTTGATTTATTGAATAACATGGAAATAACAGTATTTAACTATTAATTTGTGGGGCACTCATTGCAGTATCATTGGTCATTTTAGCACATGCATTCTTTACTCTGATGTTATCCTGTTTATTACTTTAACTAGATTTTTTCTTTTTTTCAATTCTCAATTCTCATGAAACTTTCAAGTCTATCGTTTGAATTAAATTAGAAATCTCTTATCAGCAGGTGATAATTTGTTCTCATATTCTCTTCCTTTTTTATTCCTTAGATTACTTTTTAATTTTTTTTTTCTTTTTCTCTTCATGAATGGAGTCTAACACTCAATACTGTTACTAATACTGTATATCCTAATATTCTATACAGTGTTAGTATTGCATTTTTAATTCAGGTATTGTGATGTTTTACTGTATATGTGTTATTTTGATTTTTAGATAATTACATTCTTTACTAACGTGGGACATTTTATTAATGAACCACATACTTATTAGCTATTGAATGTTCAGTTCAGTGTTTTATGGCAAATGGCCCTCCCCAAACAGGAGTATTTCCAAGTATTTGGAAGCAGAGGAACTACTGCAACCAGCATATAACAATAATCATAGGTATATAGATATGGACCCGTATGGAAACTATTTAAGAAAAGATTAATAATACAAACAGTTATTACCAGCAGAGGGCCCAACAAGAGTCCTGGTGAAATTGTGCACATATATTGGGGTATAAACATAGTTACACAGTTCCATAGTTAGGTTGAAAAAAGTCCATCTAGTTCAACCAATAAATAAAAATAAAAAAAAATTATGTATAACCATACAATCCCATATACAGAATCCTTCACCCACAGTTAATCCAGAGGAAGGCAAAAAAACCCAGCAAAGCATGATCTAATTGGCTATAGCGGGGAAAAAAAATTTTTCCTGATCCCCTGAGAGACAATCGGATTTTCCCTGGATAAGCTTTACCTTTAAATGTTAGCACCTAGTTATATTGTTTACATTAAGGAACAAATCCAGGCCTCTTTTAAAGCAATCTACCGTGCTGGCCAAAACCACCTCTGGAGGGAGTCTATTCCACATTTTCACAGCTCTTACTGTGAAGAAACCTTTCCACATTTGGAGATTAAATCTTTTTTCCTCTAGACATAAAGAGTGCCCCCTTATCCATTGTGATGACCTTAAAGTGAATAACTCAACACCAAGAGCACTATATGGACCACTTATGTATTTGTATGTTGATCATACCCCCCCCCCCCCCAATCTCTTCTCAAGAGAGAATAAATTCAGCTCCTCTAGAATTTCCTCATAGTTGAGCTCCTCCATGCCTCTTATTAGTTTGGTTGCCCTTCTCTGCACCTTCTCCAGTTCCCCGGTATCCTTTTTGAGAACTGGTGCCAAAAACTGAACTGCATATTCCAGATGAGGTGTTACTAATGATTTGTACAGGGGCAAAATTATTTCTCTATCTCATACCTCTCTTAATACACAAAAGGATTTTGCTTGCTTTGTAAACTGCAGCTTGTCACTGCATTCCATTATTAAGTTTATGATCTACCAAAACCCCCAGATCCTTCTCCACTATGTATTCCTCCAGTTGTACTTCCCCTAGTATGTACAACCCATGCATATTCTTAGCCCCCAAATGCATAACTTTACATTTATCAACATTAAACCTTATTTGCCACATAGTCACCCAGTTAAACAGTGCATTGAGATCTGCTTGTAAATTGGAGACGTCCTGTAAGGACGTTATTCCACTGCATATCTTGGTGTCATCTGCAGACACTGAAATTGTACTTTTAATCCTACACACTTTATCATTTATAAATATATTGAAAAGTAAGGGTCACAACACTGAATCATGGGGTACACCACTTATAACCTTAGACCATTCAGAGTATGAATCATAAACCACTACTCTCTGAATTTGGTCTTTTAGCCAGTTTTCTATGCATTTACAAACTGATCTTTCTAAGCTTGTAGACTTTACCTTACGCATTAGCCGTTTGTGGGGAACTGTGTCAAACGCTTTTGCAAAATCCAAGTATACCACATACACAGCCACCCCTCTGTCCAAGGTTTTACTTACCTCCTTATAAAAAGAAATCAGGTTTGTTTGACAAATTCTGTCTTTCATTAATCCATGCTGTCTGTTGCTTAAAACATTTGTTTACAACAAGAACTCTATGTGGTCTTTTATTAAACTCTCCAGTATATTCTGATCAGCCATAACATTAAGACCACCCACTATAGCTTGACCACCCACCAAATATTCAGTAGGTCCCCCATTTGCCCCCAAAATAGCCCTGACCCATGGAGGCATGGACTCCACTAGACCCCTGAAGGTATGCTGTGTTGT
The DNA here is from genome assembly GCA_018402905.1 of Glandirana rugosa. Lineage (NCBI taxonomy): Eukaryota > Metazoa > Chordata > Amphibia > Anura > Ranidae > Glandirana > Glandirana rugosa. The sequence continues at coordinate 209,005 of BLSH010338710.1, read as the reverse complement.
TTGCCACCAAGTTGTCAATAGCAGATCCTTTAAGTTCTGCAAGTTGTAAGCCTTGGCTGCCCATTACCCTGTCATATGTTTGCAGGTTTTCCTTCCTTGGACCACTTTTGGTAGGTCCTGACTGGGAACATCCTGTGAGAGCTGTCATTTCAAGGTTGCTCTAACCCAGTCATCTAGCCATTATAATTTGGCCTTTGTCAGAGCCACTCCAATCCTTATGTTTGACCATTTTTTTCTGCTTTCAACACATCAATTTCAGAGACAACATGCTGTCTATTATATCCCACAAACTTTCAGGTGCCATTGTCACGAGGTAATCAATGATATTCACTTACCTGTCAGGGGTCATGATGTTATGGCTGATCAGATCAGTGTATATAGTTATTAATATACTGAATATGAATGTTGCAGCAAAGTTCATTTGCAGGGGCCCCTGAGGTTGATCGCAATGCAGCATCGGTCCTGGCAATGGAGACCTGAAGTCAAGATCAGCGGTGATGGGGAGATCCTCCAACAGTTGTGCAACTGGCCTGGAATGTAGCTTCTCATTAGCAGAAACTGTGGTGTGGCACTAGAACTCAGGGTTAACCTATCTACTCTGCATCTTAGTTCCTAGTAACTTCTAACCTGTCATGCAACTGGAGCTATAAAAATCAAGTGGCCATCAAATGTCTAACCTGGCTCTAGACCCATGGTCTATCCTGGCTCTAGACCCATTGTCTTCTGATGCTGTGCTAACAGAGTGGCTATAAAGTATGTAAGCAGTTCGGTTAGGCTACAATTTAAGAGTGAGAGAAGAAGCAGTTTTTTTTCTAGAAATAACCATTATTATCTGAGAGACAAGTATTTGAGTGGCAAGTATTGTTTAGTGGCTGGACAGTATGTAAGCAGCTTGGTTAGTTCACAGGTAAGCAGGCAGGTTTTTCTTGAATTAAACGTTGGAGTGTTTTGGTGAAACAAGGACCTAGAGTTTATAGCCCAGAGAGCATTGCAAATGAGTTTAAGGAATTTTACTCCCCACTGTAAAATCTAAAAATAGATGGTAATACTCACTAGACCACACTTGTGGAAATTTTTGGCTTTTGTCCAAACTGCAATTTCCTCAGCTTACATACTGTAGTTACATAGTTAGTTTGGTTGAAAAAAAGACACAAGTCTATCTAGTTCAACCAATAAAACTTAGAAAAGAACAACAACGGATTCTTTCTAGTCCTGTCTAGAGATGAGCCCAATGTACAGTATATGTGTTTTGTTAAAGTAGGGTTTGGTTAAAGTTTGGGTTCTGAATCTGATCCCTACTGAAGTCAATGGGAGCCACATTTTAAAAACAGTTCTGGACAATTTCTGAGCTGACAGGAAAGTGCCAAACAAATGATATGGGTGGGCTGGCCACTACCTTGGAGACCAAAATATTTTTTCAAAATTCCATTTGGCAGGTATCAGGAATTTTAGTAACGCTTAAAGGGAAACATAAAAAATTCAAACTCTATTAAAAAACATGTCTGGGGGTATCCAGACCCTGCCTTTGAAGTGGCACATATGTGTGATGTATATAACACACAATAGCAAAACTGACATTTACAAAGAAAAAAGTGTGTTTAACCACTTAGAGACCGCCCACTGCATATATACTGCAGCCTGTACGTCGTGCCTGTACATTGTTTCGTGCATGAGATACTGTGGGCGCATGCCGGGGGAGTGTGTGCGTGGGCCTGGCAGACTTGATGTCTGCTTTCAACCTGAAATCGCTCCACAGAGAGGCAGAAAGGGGATCTGCCTATGTAAACAAGGGGGGCAGGGGACTACACTGAGATCTTCTGTTCCTAGTATTCAGCTAAAGGTACGGTGAATCAAGCCTTCAAATTGTGCCACATCCTATTAATAATGGTTAGCTAAAAAGACCCTTAAGGAGGACTTTAAAGGCACATAAACAAATAAAGTATCAAAAGTATAAATTTTATTGATTAAGAATATATACCACAATTATACATCAATACCGTACTGTAACAGGTATGAAATTCCTCCACCCGATGTTGCAGAGCATAAGTTTCTCTTTCCTTAGGGGTATTTGGAGGTTGGTCATACATCTGATCCAACTAATTTTTAGATAATCATGGTATACATTCTTAATCAATTAATTTAATACTTTTGATACTTTATTTGTTTATGTGACTTTAAAGCCCACCTTAGGGGTCTTTTTAGCTAACTGTTCCTAGTAATCAGGAACAGCAATCTCTGTGTTGTCCCAGTGAGCACATCCCCCACACAGTTAGAACACACACTGAGGGAACAGAGTTAACCCTTTGATCGTCCCTAGTGTTAACCCCTTGCCAGTGTCATTTATACAGTGATCAGTGCATTGTTTTAGCACTGATCACTGTATTGGTGTCACTGGTCCCCAAAAAGTGTTACTTAGTGTCAGATTTGTCTGCCGCAATGATGCTAAAAATTGCAGATCGCCACCATTACCAGTAAAAACAATAAACAAAATTAAAAGGCCCTAAATCTATCCCCTATTTTGAAGATGCTATAACTTTTGTGCAAATCAATTAATAATGTAAAATAAAATATGTAAAAGAATACATATTGGCCTAAACTGATGAATACATTTGTTTTTTTTACTTTTTTTTTGGCTATGCATTATAGCAGAAAGTAAAAAATATTGTTTTTTTATTCAAAATTGTTGCTCTTTTTTTGTTCATAGCGCAAAGAATAAAAACTGCATAGGTGATCAAATACCACTAAAAGAAAGCTCTATTTGTGGAAAAAAAAGGACATCAGTTTTATTTGGGTACAACATTGCACAACCATGCAAATGTCAGTTAAAGTAACACAGTGCCATATTGCAAAAAATGGCCTGGTCATTAAGAGGGTAAATCCTTCCGGGGCTGAAGTGGTTTAAGGTATTCTGGTTGATGTTTTGTTGTTTAAACTATATGTTAGTGAAGTTACTGTATTTTCCCTGTGTAGTTTGCCTTATATTGTAATGAACATGTTATTGCTGCAGCTTGTAATGTCATGACTGATTGTTTTTCCTATGTCCATGTATTCATTCACCTAGCTTTTCTCTATTTACCATAGGGACTAGACAACTCCCTGTTCCAGGTCATAGAACATGCATGCGTTGCCTCATTGCATCATTGAGCTCTCTGTGTATTTGTAAGAACTCTGCCTGCTTGTGGCTGTCAGATCTAAATACTGTGTAGGTGGCTCTCACCTTCCTCAGCCCTAGACTGAGAGACCTTAGGACTGTGGGGTATGTAGTTTCTTCTTATCTTAGGTGATGGTCTGGTATAGATGTTAATGGGCAGAGATGGGTGAACGGTTCTGGGTGAGCATCGGTTCGGCCCCAAGCAGCGACCATTCGGTTGTTTACTGAAAACCTGAATGTGGGTGGCGCTCAGCTGAATGTTCGCCCGCTGAGTGCTCCACAATGTACTGTGTGCTGTACAGTGAATTCTAGGGCCCTGATTGGCTGAAGCACATGTAACGTCACTGACTGGTGCATGCTGGGTCGATGACGTCACAAGTGGGTGGTACAACCAGGTGAAATATCCAGGTGGCCCAACCCCTAAGCTATTTAAGAGCTGTTCGACGGTGGAGCAGGCAGTCCACGAGGAGTTTTCATCACTGGGGGAGCTTTTTTTTTTTTTACTTTTTTCTAGTCTGGCGGTGGAGCAGGTATCATGATTGATGATGGACCTACATTAGGGGACATTGTTTTTTTTTTAATAAAGGAATTTCAAAAACCGTGTGTGTATTTTTATTTCTTTTTGATACTTTTTTGGTGAATGAGTAGGGGTACCCCTTACTCATTCACATAGAGGGCGGGATCTGGGGGCCCCTGGACGCCCTTCCAGCATATATGGCTATAGTGCAGGTGGCAAGCAGTTAATGGGGCTCCTCCTAATTCATACCAGGCCCTTAGGGTATTTACAGTATATAGACATGTTAAAGGGGATTCCATATTCCTATAAGCCGCCTGCATGTAAACCTATACAACCATAGGGCCAGAGTTGTGGGGAAGTGGTTCTTGTCATCATTACCATAGGAACAAGGTGCCCTGTCAGGGGAGTCCCCCTTGGAAAGGTGCACCGCCCCATGTTAAGCACATGTCATCTGGTAAGAATTTGGGGAGACCTCAAAGCCTTTTGTTGATTTTTTTGGTGGGGCCCCCATTAAAATGTATACCAGACCTAAAAGGCTTGGTATAACATATAGATGGAATCCCACACCATTTTCTTTGAACTATCCATAACTTCTTTGTTTACATGGCCAGGAATCCTATTCATCTATACCAGACCCTTATCTTAGATGAGGGTCTGATGTAAGTGTTAACGGAGGACCCCACACAAAAGGGGACCCCACGGTGAAGCACCTTATCCCTATGTTGATGAGGACAAGGGCCTCAACCCTGGCCCAGTGCTTGTGGGGTCTGCAGGCAGGGGGCTTTTCAGAATATGGAAGCCACCATTGACAATAATAGGTGGATGCAGACACTGTTCTCCCATGTGAATGAGTAAGGGGTACTGCTTCATTAGCAACCATTGGCATCAAGAACTATCACATTCATTCACACTTAACACACTAAACCTCCGAACACTCAGACCATCCCTAGTCAACAGCTGAAATCCTAACTTTCATTAAACTAGTTCCCTTAGGGAAAATCCCTTGGGGAAGACTGATTTAGCAATTAAAGCAGTTGTATACCCTAAAATATAATTTTTACCTACAGTTTAGCCTTTAATAAGGCTTTCCTGTAGGTAAAATGAATATCTCCTAAACCTGTACGGTTTAGGAGATATTCACCTTGCATGCAGCTACTGACGTCACAGCACCTGCGCAGTGATGTCCCGGTGAAGGCCCAGCGCCAGACCTTGCCGGAAACCCTGCCAGAAAGAAGGGCTCCAGCGCGGTTTCCGGAAGGATCTCCCGAGGGAAGATATCAGCTCTCTCTGCGGGGACTGTGCAGCCCTGATGAAGCTTCGTTTTGAGGTAAGCATATCATAATGAGCTTGTATGCCTTTGCCTTACAGGCTTTTTTTTAAATAACATATAACCTTTGATAAACAGCTTGTCCCATATTTAGAAACATTTTTCAATGTAGTGATGTAGAGGGTAGATTTCTTAGAATTTCTGAGAATTTCTGAGAATTTGGAGACTAATGTTTTGAAAATTCCTAAATACCTAATTCTAATATTGATCTTGCTAATTTCTATCCCATCTGTCTGTCAGGTATTGGTCAGGTGGGTTTTGTTGGCAACAGACAAGCACTTGATGGGACCTAACATTTTCTAAACCTGGTCCAGTGCAGGACAGAATCAAACACCTTCTCTGCTCCTTGCTTTGGATGCAGAAAATGTATTTAATAGGGTACATTGAGGATACTTTTTGCAGATCTTACAAAAATTTGGATTTATAGGTCTGATAAATATAAAAAAATGTCTCTCCTTTTTACCCCTAGTGTCAAGGTTTACACCTCTGATTATCATTCTCAACTCTTACAGATGGGCCATATTTGACTATTATGTTCATTTGGAATCAGCCTCCATCCCTGCCCCTTTGTTTACAAACCCGCTCTTAGCTAGTTATCTGTTATTTGGCAAGAAGTAGTGATGTGATTGACCATGTCATTGGGTTGGCATGATTTTTCTTTCAGTGGAATTGTTTAGCATTATTGACAAGTATCTGCATTACTGGACATCATGGAACTACATTGTGGAACATTTTTTTTGTGTATACTTTTAGTTAATTATTAGGGGTACTATGTACCCCTTACTCATTTACTTGGTGGGCCAGTATCTATTTTTAATGAATTACCCCTGGCAAGTGTGTTGCTAAGGGTATTGTGTGATTTATTTTTAAATCATAAATATTAAATTAAGACCATGCATTGTTTTAGAAGCTAGGCCTCCCCTGTTGATAAGCTAATGAACCCATTAGTTAGTTAGTTTGTGAAGCTCTTTGTGCTGGACTCTAAAAAGCAAGGAGCCATGACAATATTTCATCAATGCAGGCCCAAGTTAAGTAGGTGTTTTGTATAGTTATTACATACATTTTTTACATGCTTATTTGCTAGAAAGAATAATTGGATTGTGCATGTTGTAGGCCTGTTTTTGCAATACTTTGCATTCTATGAATTGTGTTTCCTGCACTTGTATGCGCAGCCTTTCTGTTTAGTAAAGCAGATTACATTACAGAGTTTTAAGTTCTTCTTTGGCTTATACCGGAAACAACCTTAATAGGTGCAAGAAAAACAGCAAGGCACCCTCCTCATGTTCAGGGCAGGTGGCCTGGTATGGTTCAGGAGGAGGAAAGGGGTGAGCTTATTTTACCCCCTTTATGGACTGCCCAGAGGGTTTAGTATAGGTTTGTGGGGGCACACATAATTTCTTTAGTATTTTTATGTTGGGTACCCCTTTAAAATCCATACCAGATCAGATCCTTCAGATTTGATCTGTATAAGGGTTCTGGCATTGATTTTTTTTTTTTTTGGGGGGGGGGGGGCACATTTTTTGGCATTTGTTT
>BLSH010338710.1:180458-197156 GCA_018402905.1 Glandirana rugosa | reverse complement strand
GCGGGATATCTGACAGTAAGTAAATCCTGCTATATAGTTATACAATATAATAATTCCATACCCCTACCCTCCGTCTCTCCTCTCCCCCCCTTTCCCCTCCCCCCCTTTCCCCTCTCTCCCTTTCCCCCCCTTCCTTTCTCCTATCCACATGCTATGGAGTACCTAGACAGTTACTCTTATATTATAGTATTATTCCCTAGATGTCTACACACATTCAATTATGTACCGACTTGGGGTTTGTATATTATCATTATTATTACTACGGACCATGTTATCCTATGTGTTTTATTCATTTAATTTAAAAAATCCTTGCTGATTATTATTATATCATTTATTCGTATATCTGCCTACTAAGTATTGTGTCATGATCTTATGGATTTAGTACATTCTTATGTCATAATTTCATCCTTGTCCCTTATTGATTATTATTATCCAACCAATTCTTGTCATATTCCATGCTATTACAATTTAATTTTATTTATTAACTCTAACTTGTTGGCATTGGTCAATTGTATATTTTTTATTATTATTTATGTATTTATATACTTTTGTATTTTTTATTTTTATTATTATTTTTACTTTTATTTTTATTTTCCATTCATTATTCTTCATTATATTTTTTTAATATTTTCTTATAATTATTTTCTATATATATATCTTTATCAAATATTGCCATCATTTTACGGTACTAATTTTAGCAATTTAATTTATTTAATTTCAATTTATCTGTTTTTTATCAATTATTTTTACTGCTCACTATTTATTTGCCATGGTCTATTTTTACACCTATCTATAGTCATTGCAATTACTTTGTGGACCACCGGGGGCACAACCGCCATCAGCTATTTCTGCTGATGTCTTTTGTGACCAATAAATAGAAGCAATGGGCAATCCCACGATATGCAAGGAAAGAGTGCGTCTGTCTCCTCCATCACAGGCTGCATACTCAGAAACGCGTCGCACACTAGTGACGTAAGCACACACCGACGCTGCCTCTCCATGTTCCGGACTTTGCCAACACGGCCGGTCAGGATTCCAGCGTCCCTCTGGACTGTGTACATCCTGCGGACCCAGCTTTGTGGAGCCTGCGTTTGCTATCACCCTGCTGCATGGGATATCATCCCCTACAGATGTGCCCACCTGTTCTTTGCACCATGTGAGTTGTTACACTGTATTCGTGTCAATAAATCTTTTACGTCTGAACCTAGAGGCGCCTTATTTCTTATGTTTTTAGTTTCTGGACTTGGCTTCTCCTTAGGAGTGCTGCCCTATCTGCAGATTCTGGATACACGTTATTATTACGCCATACTGAGACTCAGAGCCTGGCCTTGCGCCTATACACTTGTTTAATTTTATTTTCTACGGTGTTAGAAAAAATATATATAATGTTTGGGGTTCTAAGTAATTTTCTTTAAAAAAAAAATGATTGTAAGTTGTAAACACTAAATCTCAGAAAAAGGCTCTGTCCTTAAGTGGTTAAGAGGAACCAGACGTCAAAATGTAAAAAAAAAAAAATTGAGTGGGGGGCCCTTCAGGTCTGGTATGGATTTTAAGGGGAACCCCGTGCAAATTTTTTTAAAAGAATGGCAAAGGGGTCCCCCCAAAATCCAAACCAGACCCTTATCTGAGCATGCAGCCCTGGCATGGCAGGAGGGGATGGGGACAAGCGAGTGCCCTCCCTCCAAACCATACCAGGCCACATTCCCTCAACATGAGGATGGTGCTTTGAGGTCCCCCCAAAGTACCTGGTCCCCATGTTGATGGGGAGAAGGGCCTCATCCCCACAACCTCGGTGGTTGTGGGGGTTTGCAGGTGGAGGGCTTATCAAAATCTAGAAGCCCCCTTTAATAATGGGGCCCCCAGATCCCGACCTCCCCTATGTGAATGAGTTTGGGGTACATTATACCCCTACCCATTCACTAAAAAAGGAATGTAGTGTTACAAAAAATAGTAGACAGTTTTTGACAAGTCCTTTATTGTAAAATAGCTCTTTTTCTTCCTTTTTTCTTTCTTCTTACGGTCTTCCTCCATCTTCTCCTGACCCGTTCCTTCTTCTGGTCTTCTGCTTCTTCTTTCAGTCTCCTTCTTTCCTCTTGTCGTCTTCTTTTTCTGCAGCTCCCGCTGCTGCTGCCGTGCCATCCAGAGGCGTCTCCCAGAATGGGTGGTCTTCAGTTTGACAGTTATTGTATAGGAAAGGGTAAGGGTGGTAAGGCCTTCCAACATCATGTGACATCAGAGAGGACGGGGTCACCCATTTACATCACTGGGTGGCCCCATCCCTTCTTATAAAATAACTGTCAAACTAAAGGCCGCCTATTCTTGGAGTCACCTCTGGACGGCACTGCATCGGCAGCATCGGTGGTGAAAGAAGAAAAAGAAGAAGAAAAAGACTATGAGAGGAAGAAAGAAGACCAAAATAAGAAGCAAAGGACAAGAAAAAGGAGCAGGGCAGGAGAAGATGGAGGAATATTGGTGAAAGAAAGAAGAAAGGAAGGAAAAGAGCTATTTTACAATAAAGGACTTCAAAAACTGTCTACTGCTTTTTGTAACACTACATTCCTTTTTTGGTGAATGAGTAGGGGTACAATGTTCCCCATACCCATTCACATGGGGGGTTTGGATCTGGGGCCCCCTTATTAAAGGGGGCTTCCAGATTCCGATAGGCCCCCCACCCGCAGGCTCCCACAACCACAGGCCAGGGTTGTGGGGATGAGGCCTTTCTCCCAAAAATAAGATGGGACAAGGTGCTTTGGGGACCCCAAAGCACCCCCCCATGTTGAGGGCATGTGATCTGGTATGGTTTGGAGGGGGGTACTCGCTCATCCCCACCCCCTCCTGCCATGCCAGGGCTGCATGCTCTGATAAGGGTCTGGTTTGGATGTTGGGGGGCCCCAATGCTATTTTTTTTTTAAATTTTGGTGCAAGGTTGCCCTTAAAATCCATACTAGACCTGAAGGGGCTGGTACGGACTTATAGTCCACACTAGACCCGAAGGGCCTGGTATGGACTGGGGGGACCCCCAACGCAATGCTTTTTCAGTGATTTTTATCCATATTGCCGGGCAATACATTATAGCCGCAAGTGATTTTAAATGACAATTTTTACCTTTACAAATTTCATTTTGCGCTGGCACTATTCTAAACATCGCACAGATGTGCCACTTAGCAGGCAAACCAAGGAGACCCCCAGGCATGGTATATAAAGGAATATTTCATTTTTATTTTTTCACTTTAATCATTATTAAAATCACTGCTCCTGAAAAAACAATCAATTTAAAAACTTTTTTTGCATTGATACATGTCCCCATACACTTTTTATGGCAATAACTTGCATATAAGCCTTTAAAATGAGCACTCTTGATTTTTCATTTCGAGTCCCATTGATTTTAATAGGGTTTGTGTGTTTGCACAAATTATTTGCCTGTTCGCAAGTTTTGGTGCGAACCAAATCGGAGGGTGTTCAGCCTATCCATATTAGGAACTAAAGTTTGGTTGCTGAATCCTAAATCCATTGATATCACTAAGAGCCAATTGTGGAAAAATAGCAATGAGCATTTTCTAAGCTATTAGGCAAGGGCTTGTCAAACAAAAGTCATGAAAAGCTGTGCACCCTGATGGGGAACATGTACCAAACCAAAAAAAAATGTACAAGAACGTTTGGTGGGGAGCCGCAATTTTAATAACACTTTAAGTGTACACTTTAAAATGCTCAAATCTTGTAAATAATAATGTATACAACCCTGTGATGTCACTGAACAAATATGAAGATGTAAGTTTGTACAGTACACTGGAGTGAAAGAACAAAAACACTCAGCTTACTGACTCGGGAGGCTGCTTACAACAGACAAGCCTAACCTCCAGTAGCTAACCCAGCAGTTTACCAGAAGAAAAACATAGGAGGCTTCCAACACAGGGGGCTTCCACATTCCAATAACCCACCAAAGGATAAAATCATGCAAATATTTTATTAGTTCTTACTAAAAAAACATCCAACATGTTTCGGGGATCAGATAAAACCACCCCTTCATCAAAACACAACATAATGCAAGTGTAAATAGGATATTGTCATACATCTAATAATCATAGAAAATAACAGATGCTGTACTTATACACGTGCACATATACATGCATGCATAACTACACACATACTGTACATATCTATACATATACATGTACACATGCATAGAAAAAAAGACAAAGAAATATCAGATGGCAAGTGGCAGTGCACAAAAGTCCAACTCTTGGAATCTTTATTAACAGATGCTACATGGTCATTACAAACCACCACACCAATGTGTACACAACCAAAATAAATACACACAAGATAAAACAATTAGAAAAAAATTGGCTATTTTTAGCATGAGCTAATAAATTAATTTGAACACTTTTTTTCTTTTGGTGTTCTTCCATTAGTGCATGTTATTTTTCTACTGATCAAATGTGGTCATGTTCAAATTTGGCCAGTGATTTCAAACAGGAAACCCCATTCCTTTGTTTACTTTTAGCGGATGGACCCCAGAAGACTCATTTGGTGTGAGTAAGTGACGGAAGCAAATCATGTCAGCGGTCCTTTTACTTGCTGTGGGCATAGTTCCCTGTGAATGATGCTGATCTGCATTTCGTGATGACATGACTGACCAGGGATTTACATTTTGAGATTGCTTTTATTGTCAAAAATGTCTTGTCAAAAATGTCAGAGTATTTATTTTTGGGGAGGGGGATGAGTAGAGGTGCTTTGTACCCCTTACTAAATCACATGGGGGGGGGGGTTCCAAAAAGTTCCCAAAATAATGAAATGAAAAATGTAATGAAAGAAAGAAATAAAAAGAGATAAATAATAATGAGAAAAAATAAATAATTAGAAGGGTGAAAAAATTAATAATGAATGGAAATGAACCCTTATGAGAGGAAAATTAAGATAATCTGTTAAAGAATACTGAAAGAGTGACTGTAAAAAAATAGAAAATTAAATACTGAAACAGAGAGTGATGATTAAAAAATTAAAAGTCACAATAAAGTAATGGAAACATTCTTCTTCCCTCCCTTTTCCTCCACCCTCCACCCCTTCTATTCTTCCCTTTCTGATTCTTTATTCTTTTTATTTCACACAATGAGCACTATGACATGGTTATACTTATAATAAGATTGCTCATTTCCTGTTTTTCTCAGGTTGACATTCTCTTATATGCAGGGCTTGACAAATTTTCTTTGAATCTAGGAGCCAGCTAAAAAAGTTAGGAGCCAGTTTTTTTTAGTATAGTGTGAGTTGTCAGCGCCTGGGTAAGGAAAGTCATTTGTGCCCCCCTAACCCTAACTTACTCACAGCAGAGCAGCCAGTCAATAACTTCAAAGTAACACCATTACATCATTGTTATAGGCTGGCCAGAAAGAGTGACACTAAAAACCTGTTAGGGGGAAACTCCATATTATGCCTAATGCACCGTGACTGCGGCATGTTTTAAAACACCCTCATCTGCTGCCTAATGCAGCTTAAGGGTGGCCATTGGTGGGTGGTAAAAACATGTCTCTACTGCACATTATTTCCACCCAACTGCACATATAAATGAATCCTTAGAAACACAAAATAAAATACAAAAAAAGGGTGAAAGAAGTATTCCAGTGCTGCTGATCTTCTGCTGCCTCTTTGCAGGCACTTCCTGCCTACATGTATGTCCCCCCATGGTGCCTATTCATTGCTCTGGTGGATTTCCGGTCACCATGAAATACTGGAGTCCAGCTGCACATAAAGAGTGGTAATTGTTGATGGTACACAGGGCTTTATCACAATTTTGTTGCTTAGAATAAAGATCACAATTCTCGTGGTGTAACATAATTTTTCACATTATACAAAAAAATGGTCTAACTTTACTGTTTATTTTTTTATTTTTTTCCAAAGAATTGAGTTTGAAAGACTGCTGCGCAAATACCATGTGACATAAAATATTTCAACAACTGCCATTTTATTCTCTAGTGTATCTGCCAAAAATATATATATAATGTTTGGGGGTTCCAAGTCATTTTCTAACAGAAAATACTGCATTTTTTCTTGTAAGCCACAACTGTCAGAAAAGGTTTAGTTCTTTAAGTGGTTAAACTGACCTCATACTGACCGGAGTTCATTCCATTGATAAAAGAATAAAGAGATACTTTGTTTCTACTTTGAAAGAAAAAAGAAAAACAAATATCCGGGCAGCCTGCCAAGTTCAACATCTGTTAGATTGAGCAGAGAATGGCTCTAGCTGAATCTGAGACACTGTTTTAAGACAGTGAGGGGAGAGAAGGATCGACTACCACTGGCCAGGATGCGGTTTCTGGTTGCCATGGCGACTTGGTGCCCAAGCATTGTGGAGCCCTGCTCATATACCTTTGGTATTCTCTCTCCAATCCCTGCCAGGTTCCTCTGAACAGGATGAAATTAAAGTTTTATATAAGAAAAAAAGGGGAGGTGGGGCCGAGGGAGGAGGAAAAGGGAGGGAAGGAGAAATGAACTGAACTTGAAAAAAGGGGGCAAGCACCCGTCCACATCCTCTGGTACCTGTCTGCTGCCTGTGTGGAGGTTGAAAGATGTCACCACTGAAATATTGTTTTGGTGGGTACGGCTCTATGCATTTTTCTCAGTGACTAGGGGTTGGCCTTGAACAGCTGCTGTTATGCTTACTCTTCCACTGCCAAGCTGCTACACCAACATTTTGAATGTGAGTGTGGCTATTTGTTTGTTTGAACAAAGTGATACAGTTTACTTATCCTGCGTCCTGGAATTCTGCTACGTTTGCATGTTCTGCCATATGAGAAAAGGAGAGCAAAGAAATATGGACCAAATTATTTTCTTACTACCAATAATATACAAAGCTATAGGGAGTAAAACATTGTTATGCCAATGTTGTGGGCTAGGTAACTAATATGACTGTTTTGCAGAGAAGTGAAATTGACAAAATTTGTCTAAAGGGTTTTGTTCATAATCCTTAGGACTAACTATTTTGTACTTAAGTCCATTTCAGTGTATATGACTATATAGCTTCAGTTCCACCAGTCCCTGCTTTTGTCAGTTTTACTTGTCTATTTCAATGAAAATTTGATACATAGAGTTATAAAAGTAACTTCAGAAAAATAAAAACTATAAACATGGCCATTTATTTCTTTAATACCATTCTGGCAACATGGCATTTAGCTGGCACTGCATTAAAATGTGATAAGAATTGAAAGTATTTCCTTTCTTAGCCTCCCATCTTAATTTACATTTTGCATAGTTATTTTCCATTCCAACTTTTTTCCACACTGCTGCTAAGAACAAAACCCTCCCACTATTTCTACAGTAACCTTTTTCTTCCTGAATCAGAAAATGCTCTTTTACGCACAGCTACTTTTATGCTATAATCAAACTGACTCTAAAGATTGTACAACTAATGGAAATAATGGACCACCTGTCAACAAGCTGTCACAAATGTTTTAAATGTTTTAATATTTTTCCTCCCAACGCCTGCACAGACTCCATCTCATTCTTTTTCTCTGCATACAGTAGTTTCCCTATAGTGATATTGAATACTGTTGATTAGCTACAAAATATTCAATGCAATTGCACGTGGTCCCAAAAGATCAGAATGTTCTGTAATTCTGTGCTTTCCTTTGGCCACCCTCTATGATTTATTGCTATTTATTCTTACAATGTACTCTGACTAAAAAACATACTTACTAAGAAAAATCCCTTTTTTATATGTTTAAAAAAATTAAATGATTCATAATTCAGATGTTTTGACTTTTAAATAATACAATAAAAATATGAATGAATGTAATTTATACACTAAAGAAAACATATCTATTTTTGTAATTGTTTTATTAATTAACACTACAAGATCAGATGTAATTTTTCAAATTTCAAAGACATAGTAGTTTGGGGAAATTAATATGAATTTGTAAAAATGTAAAAGTCTAATATATTGTGTATATATATATATATAAAATAAAAAAAGGGTCTGTGCTAGTGGTATGAGACAACTTATACAAATATAAGTATATTAATTACGAAATAGATGTACAGTAAATTACAGTCTTAAAAAAGTCCTAAAGGAATAATGGACCAGCTAGTGTATATAACAGTAGCAGTGATGTCAGCGTGTCAGTTGATGACGTCTGTGTGTAGACGAATCATACGTCAGGAGGGCGCGCTGACGTCACTGCTACTGTTATTGTCTTACACCTGTGGAACGGGAACGCTGAGCCGACCGGCTAATGCTTTTAAAGTGAAATTCACTTGGATTTCTGTAAGTGCATTGCTTTTTATATTAATAAATGTGGATGACAATATCACACTATTGCGAGTTTTAATTTCATGTGGATGCCTGGTGGTCATTTGGGATGCTATTGGAGACAAGTGATCTGCTTTCTGGGAGGTGTCTGCAGCGTGAAGTTGTAACCTTACCCTGACAAGGGACCTGGGCTGGGTGAGAAGCCATAAGCGCTGATAGTGCTTATTTCTGGTAAGCGATTCGCTTGTCCGGTGGTGGATTAAGAGCACCTGTTTGAAGTTGAGCACTTGGTGTTTGTGGTTCTTTTGGCTACTTTATCAGCTAGTCCAGTACAACTTAAATGACTTTATATATACACTAGCTGATCCATTATTGCTTTAGGACTTTTTTAAGACTGTCATTTACAGCTATTTAATAAATTATATACTTATATTTGTATAAGTCGTCTCATACCACTAGCGCAGTCCCTTTTTTATAATTTGTGATATGTACCTGTATTGTGGACTTTGGGTTGCAGCTTTCTGACATTTTCAGCAACAGTGCGGCATTCTTTCTATAATATATATATATATATATACAGGGTGGGGCATTTATATGGATACACCTTAATAAAATGGGAATGGCACATTAGTATATGTGAGGGGGGAAACTTTTCAAGATGGGTGGTGACCATGGCGGCCATTTTGAAATCAACCATTTTGAATCCAACTTTTGTTTTTTCAATAGGAAGAGGGTCATGTGACACATCAAACTTATTGGGAATTTCACAATAACAACAATGGTGTGCTTGGTTTTAACGTAACTTTATTCTTTCAGGAGTTATTTACAAGTTTCTGACCACTTATAAAATGTGTTCAATGTGCTGCCCATTGTGTTGGATTGTCAATGCAACCCTCTTCTCCCACTCTTCACACACTGATAGCAACACCGCAGGAGAAATGCTAGCACAGGCTTCCAGTATCCGTAGTTTCAGGTGCTGCACATCTTCACAGCATATGGTTTTTTTTATGGTTTTTATGGTCAGTAAAAACCAATACCGGGTGAGCTGCTCCTTCCAAGAGGTACCGCCATTCCTCCAAAGCCGACTTGATGGCCAGCAATTCCCTATCACCGACATCATAGTTGCAGCAAGGTGGTGCACCACCACATTATGAGTGTCAGGTCCGAGCATTCCTAGATGAACAGTTTCCTGGAAAGTGGATTGGTCATTGTGGGCCAGTTGAATGGCCCCCAAGGTCTCCCGATCTGACCCCCTTAGACTTTTATCTTTGGGGTCACCTGAAGGCAATTGTCTATGCTGTGAAGATAATAGATTACCAGTACCTAAAATAACGGATACTGGAAGCCTGTGCTAGCATTTCTACTGCGGTGTTGCTATCAGTGTGTGAAGAGTGGGAGAAGAGGGTTGCATTGACAATCCAACACAATGGGCAGCACATTGAACACATTTTATAAGTGGTCAGAAACTTGTAAATAACTCCTGAAAGAATAAAGTTACGTTAAAACCAATCACACCATTGTTTTTCTTGTGAAATTCCCAATAAGTTTGATGTGTCACATGACCCTCTTCCTATTGAAAAAACAAAAGTTGGATTCAAAATGGCCATCTTCAAAATGGCCGCCATGGTCACCACCCATCTTGAAAAGTTTCCCCCCTCACATATACTAATGTGCCCCAAACAGGAAGTTAATATCACCAACCATTCCCATTTTATCAAGGTGTATCCATATAAATGGCCCACCCTGTGTATATATTGATACACAGTATCTCACAAACACCACTCACATTTTTGTAAATATTTTATTATATCTTTTCATGTGACAACACTGAAGAAATTACACTTTGCTACAATGTAATGTATTGAGTGTACAGCTTGTATAACAGTGTAAATTTACTGTCCCTCAAAATAACTCAACACACAGCCATTAATCTCTGAACCACTGGCAACAAAAGTGAGTATACCCCTAAGTGAAACTGTCGAAATTGGGCCCAAAATGTCAATATGTTCTATGGCCACCATTATTTTCCAGCACTGCCTTAACCCCCTTGGGCATGGAGCTGACCAGAGCTTCACAGGTTGCTCCTGGAGTCCTCTTTCACTCCTCCATGATGACATTGTAAAACTGGTAGATGTTAGAGACCTTGCGCTCCTCCACCTTCCATTTGAGGATGCCACACAAATGCTCAATAGGGTTTAGGTCTGGAGACATACTTGGCCAGTCCATCGCCTTTAACCTCAGCTTCTTTATTAAGGCAGTGGTCATCTGGGAGGTGTGTTTAGAGTCGTTATCCTGTTGGAATACTGCCCTGCGGCCCAGTCTCTGAAGGGAGGGGATCATACTCTGCTTCAGTATGTTACAGTACATGTTGGCATTCATGGTTCCCTCAATGAACTGTAGCTCCCCAGTGCCGGCAGCACTCATGCAGCCCAAGACCATGGCACTCCCACCACCAAGCTGGACTGTAGGCAAGACACACTTTTCTTTGTACTCTTCATCTGGTTTTCTGCCACACATGCTTTGCACTATCTGAACCAAATAAGTTTATCTTGGTCTCATCAGACCACAGGACATGGTTCCAGTAATCCATGTCCTTAGTCTGCTTGTCTTCAGAAAACTGTTTGCGGGTAGAGTTGAGCGAACCCGAACTGTAAAGTTCGGGTCCGTACCGAACTTTGGGGTGTCCGTGACCCGGACCCGAACCTGGACATTTGAAAAAAAGTTTGGGTTCGGGTTCTAGGTTCGGGTATTTGATCACGCATGTTGAATAGCTACAGGGCAGCCAATCAACAAGCGTTTCACTGGTTTGCCCTTAGAAGCAATCACAGCCATGCCTACTAATGGCATGGCTGTGATTGGCCAGTGCATCATGTGACCCAGCCTCTATATAAGCTGGAGTCACTTAGTGCTGCATGTCACATGCTCTCTGGCTAGTGTAGGGAGAGGATGCTGCCGGCGCTGTGAGGGACAGATTGCAAATATAATAACATCTCATCCTGCATTACAGAACGATCTGATTGTGGACTAGGTAGAGATTACTACTACTACTGCTTTTAGGGACAGATTGCAGATCTAATAACATTTCATCCTGCATTACAGAACGATTTGACTGGACTAGGTAGAGTCTACTGCTTAGAGGGACAGATTATTGTTCTAAAATCATCTTCTAGTTCTATAGGGTCAGGTTCCTGCTGTTGCTGTAAGGGACATATTATTGTTCTAAAATCATCACCTACTCCTATAGGGTCAGGTTCCTGCTGTTGCTGTAAGGGACAGATTATTATTCTAAAATCATTTTACTTCCTTTTGCAGCCCTCTAGCACTTTCCAGGACTTTTTACAGTCTTTTTTGTGCCAAAAAGTTTGGGTCCCCATTGACTTCAATGGGGTTCGGGGTAAAGTTCGGGTCAAGTTCGGTACCGAACCCGAACTTTTTCGCAAAGTTCGGCCGAACCCACCGAACCTGAACATCCAGGTGTTCACTCAACTCTATTTGCAGGCTTTCTTTTGCATCATCTATAGAAGAGGCTTTCTTCTGGGATGACAGCCATGCAGACCAATTTGATGCAGTGTGTGGCGTATGGTCTGAGCACTACCCCTTCAACCTTTGCAGCAATGCTGGCAGCATTCATATGTCTATTTTCCAAAGACAACCTCTGGATATGACGCTGAGCACTTGCACTCAACCTCTTTGGTCGACCATGGTGAGGCCTGTTCTGAGTGGAACCTGTCCTGTTAAACCACTGTATGGTCTTGGCCACCCTGCTGCAGCTCCATTTCAGTGTCTTGGCAATCTTCTTATAGCCTAGGCCATCTTTATATAGAGCAACAATTCTTTTTTTCAGATCCTCAGAGAGTTCTTTGCCTTGAAGTGCTATGTTGCACTTCCAGTGACCAGTATGAGAGAGTGAGACTGATAACACCACATTTAACACACCTGCTCCCATTCGCACCTGAGACCTTGTACCACTAACGAGTCACATGACACTGGGGAGGGAAAATGGGTCCAATTTGGTCATTTTCACTTAGATGTGTACTCACCTTTTTTGCTAGCGGTTTAGACATTAATGGCTGTGTGTTGAGTTATTTTGAGGGGACAGCAAATTTACACTGTTATACAAGCTGTACACTCACTACTTTACATTGTAGCAAAGTGTCATTTCTTCAGTGTTGTCACATGAAAAGATATAATAAAATATTTACAAAAATGTGAGGGGTGCACTCATTTTTGTGAGATACTATATATATATATATATATATATATATATATATATATAGAGAGAGAGAGAGAGAGAGAGAGTATATATAGTATATTCATCTTAAGAGCTTAAGGCAGGGCTCACGTGTATAGAAAAAACTACTTCAATCCATATTTTAGCAGAATGATAAGCCCGGGCACTTCATCCACAAGAATAACCAGGACTATTGAACTATAGTTTATTGCTTCTTTTTTTGCAGATAATTAACAAATGGTAGTTACCAGGAATATTTTCCCTACTGGTGCCTGAATGGAGCTCTGGAGTACTGAAAGAAAAGTATTGTATGTTGAATTCATTATTTTAGCTAGAAAATACATAACTTTACATGTATCCACATTCAGACTATATCCACTATGGACAGCTGCCAGTCTCTTCTGGCTGTGGTATGGGGGCAGTGTGATGGTGAATTCAGCGCATCACATGGAGTGTACAAAAGTACACTTTAGTCAAGTCAATGTGCAGCAGTTTGGGAGCCTTCAGCTTGACATGTTTCATCACTTCCTGGTGATGTTTTCAAAAGCAGGAAGCATGGAGACATGGATGGATGGGGGATTTGCTTTGAATATTAAAAATAAATTAAATTGTGTTTTTGGTTCGTGGTGCTCAGATGCACTGAAGATCTGATTTAAGTCCCCTAATGAAGGACATAGAATGTACAATAAATGGGAACTACAACCCCTTGATATATACAGTATACATGTCATGTAGTTCAGAGGTTCATCTTTCTTGGAACCTATAGGAATATCTTTTCTCAATGCACTTTGCACATATACTGTAGCTTCTACAGCAGAACAGAAAGATAAAATTTCTATAACATCATATTAAATCAATTTTAGCATCCCTGTATGTAAATAGTTGTACAGCACATTTACACATACGTTTCTTATAAGGTTTTTGCCAAACTTACACTATTATGTTGGCTGCCCATCCAGATGTCAGACCATTTAGATGGACCAGGGTGTGTCATGTGCTCTCACACACCAGTATAACTTAGTGGGGACTGTGATCAGTGGGATCCAAAGTGATTCTCGAATATTAATACTAGGATCCTTCTGTAAAAGTGAACATATTCATTATCTATGCCCCAATAATAATATTTTTTTTCTAGCTAAACCAAATATTCCCAAGCATATTGTATTTTTATCTCTTTTTTAAAGTGGAACTTCACCCAAAAGGGGAAGTAACGCTTGTTTGCACCCCCCTTCATTAAACGGTTCCCACCTGGTCTATAGTAAAATGACGGCCTAGCGAGACATTCTGTTCACGTTCTGGGTGGACATCATATGATGTCCTCCCATACTTGCTGCTTGTGTGCGCCCCTGGGGGTAAACATCAGTGGTGAACTGTGCCCTTCCAATCACATGGTCACTGTGTCCAAACACAGTTGATCACAAATGTAAATAAAGACCGGTAACTCGCTGTAACTGGCTTCTCCTCTTCACACAGATCCTGTCTGAGGAGAAGGAGAATCCAAGAACAGTTACCTGATTTAATCCTTTCCACACTGTGCACAACACCTGATTGCCCTAGATTAAAGTGTACTTGTCACACAGCAGCCATCAGTGCAGCCTAAGCAATGTACCCGTCACACAGCCATCATGGCAGCCTAGTTAGTGTACCTGTCACACTTCAGCCACCAGTGCCACCCATCAGCAGAATAACCATCACACAGCCACCCATCAGTGTATCCGCCATGCAGCCACTGATCAGCAGTGAACCTGTCACACAGCCGCCATCAGCAGTGGACTTGTCCCAGTGTCACCAGAGCCAGTCATGTCCAAAAATTTGTATTCTAGTAAGGAGGCATTTCAAATCCTCAGTATGAAGGAACTCTCACAATCCGATTTTGATTTGGAGTATAAACCTGTAGTGGATCAGTGACAAAATCAGAGGAGGAAATGGTCCCTTCAAAAAGGATAAGACTCTAAAGATCAGACAACCACGAGCAGCGCCATACACCTCACTAGTGAATTGGCAAACACCAATGGTGCTAGACCCCTGGATATAGAGGCCAGTACTAGTACAGGGTATTGCATCTGACCTCAAGAAATAGGGCCAAAGCACATTTCCCAGACTCACTTGCAAGCCCATTATGGCTGCCTTCCAACTCAGGATCAAATACAGTACCCCTTTTTATTGCACAGGCAGGCATTCAGGCCAACACTGAACATTTTTCAGAGATTGATTCTTATTTATTTATTTTTCACAATTTATTTCAGTTGATTGTGGTCCAGACCAATTTGCTGAGCAATACATTGCAAAGAGCCTTCATTCATCCCAGGTAGAGTTGGGCGAACCCGGACTGTAAAGTTCGGGTCCGTACCGAACTTTGGGGTGTCCGTACCGAACTTTGGGGTGTCCGGGTCCGGGGTTCTGGTAATTTTAATGAAAAATCTTAAAAATGCTGTAAAAAAGCCCAGGAAGGTCCTAGAGGTCTGCAAATGGAAGGAAAATGGGGGTAAGGGTGGGACAAGTGCCCTACAAAGAAATGGGGACAGGGAAATAACTTTAAATATTTAAAAAAAAATAAAAACATAAAAAATGCAAAAATGGAGATCATCTTCAAAATGGGTCTGAAAAGTATTAATTAACATTAGAGGCCATAGAACTGTTCTAAAATCATCTTCAAACTGTGTCAAAAAAGTATAAATAAGCCCGGAGTACCCATATCACTGCTCTGCAAAATGTGTGTGTCACTTTAAATGAAACCGTCAATCATTGCACATCTGCTATTCACACACATCTGTTCTGCACCAGAACTGATGTTATTCACACATTACATCTGTTCTGCACACATCTGAAATAGAATAGAACACTTTACCTAAAACCGGGTGCGGAACCATACACATGCTCTTCAAACATCTGGATAGTGTGTTTGAAAATACAGCATAGAGAAGAGCATGCATATGGTTGCGCTCTTCACACACAGTTTGCAGATGTTTTCAGAACAGTGATATCATATCAGTGACACTATGACATGATCATGCGCTTCTTCGATTTCAGTGGTAATTCACAGTGCCCTTCCCAAAATCAGCCTGGCTATGATAAGCTCTACTAATTTCACCCACTAATTTTTTTTTTTCCCGGAGATTAACTGAATTGTATGTCCCTGACAAAAACATCTGTGTGGATGGGTCCCTTGTCCACTTCACTAGCCGACTAGGAATCAAGAAGTTTATTCCCAGTAGAGATGGGCTGAACGACAGAGCTCTCGAACATCGCAAAAGTTCAGACCCGAACTACAAACCCTAATTAAGTCTTTGGGACCTGATCTTGAAAAATCAAAAGTGCCCATTTTGAAGGCGTAGTTGTTGGCCATAAAAATGGTATGGGGCCCGGGTACTGCCCTGGGGGACATGTATCAATGCAAACATTTTTTTTAAAAGATCATTTTTAAAGGAGCAATGATTTTAATGATGCTTAAAGTGAAAGAATAAAAATGAAAAATTGAATATAGTGCCTGGGGGGGGGGGGGTGTCTCCTTATTCTGCCTGTAAAGTGGCACACATCTTTATGATGTATAGAACCTGCTGCAGCAAAACTGACAGTTATATAGAAGAAAAGACATTTAAATTGATTTTCCCTGCAAGCTTTCTTTATTTAGTAAGCAATGGCCTTGCTGTAAAAATTGAAATTTGATGCCCCTGTCACAAAGTTGCAGAAAAAATGGTCTTTGGGTGTTGGTGGTGCCTTCACCCCATAACCTTTTAGAGGTATTCTTGATGAAAGCAAGAATTGACCTTGCTGTAAAAAATGTAAATGTGTCCCCCCTGTCACACAGCTGTTACAAAATTGGTCTTTGGGTGTTGGTGATGCCTTCAGCCCGTAACCTTCTAGAGTTACTCTTGATGAAAGCAAGAATTGACCTTGACCTTGCTGCAAAAAAATTTGGTGCAGGTATCGGTGGGGAGATAGGTTATAAAATGAATGGAGGAGTATTTTTCCTTAGTCAGAACACAATTGTCGTCGATAGTTCGGGGACTACGGCTACAACGACTAATTCACAATAACCCTAGAGTTGAGACGACTTCGGACAGATTCGACAGGTCGAAACACCCACAACTAGAATTTCATTAAAATTATACCCAAAGTACCCTAGTTAAAAAGACGTGGACAAACTGTCCACATAGTTTAAATTAAAAAAACGTCGTTCCAGTTCCAGTTAAGAACGAAAGTAGTTCTCATTGAGATCTTCCAA
>BLSH010338710.1:157254-167542 GCA_018402905.1 Glandirana rugosa | reverse complement strand
TTTTATGTTTTTATTTTTTTAAAAATGTTTTTAGTTATTTCCCTGTCCCCATTTCTTTGTAGGGCACTTGTCCCACCCTTACCCCCATTTCCTTCCTTTTGCAGACCTCTAGGACTTTCCAGGGCTTTTTTACAGCCATTTTAGCGCCTAAAAGTTTGGGTCCCCATTGATTTCAATGGGGTTCGGGGTCCGGGACAAAGTTCGGGTTCTGTCCGGACCCGAACCCGGACTTTGTCCCGAAGTTCGGCCGAACCAGCAGAACCCGGACTTCCAGAAGTTCGCTCAACTCTAGTGTTTAGCTCTTCGAGTTGCATTGGTGTTAATGAAGGGAGGTTTATCCCTTGAAGGAACTGATTGATCGTCTCTTGTGATGGCTGAGCTACTAGGGGGTCCTTGTTTATATTATATAGGGAGCTATAGTAGCAGCTGAATGCGTTGGCGATCTCTTGGGGGTCTAGACATTTTTCTTTGGTGGCGGGGTGAAGCAGATAGGGGATTTTAGTTTTAGCATGGCGTCCCTTGCTGCAACGAGCCATAGCTTTCCCAGCTTTGTTGCTGGTTGAATAGTAATGGGCCTTGATCGTGTGTAGTTGTTTTTCGAATGAGTCTAATAGGACTGCTCTGAGTTCCTGTCTTAATTTCGTAAGTTTGTTTCTCGCAGCTAGTGAGGGGGAGTTTTGGCTGTCTAGATCTTTGATTACTTTCGTCAAGTGGTCTATCTGCTGTGTCCTCCTCTTTTTGGCTTGAGCTCCCATTTGTATAAGGGTTCCCCTACTAAAAGATTTATGAGCATTCCAGAGGGTCTCCGAGCGGGACACCGAGCCAAGGTTGAGTTGGAAAAATTAGTCTATTTGGTGTTGTAGGGAGGTGGCGTAGATGGGGGATTTTAGGATTTGAGCGTTGGCTCTCCACATTTTCTATGGGGTCGGATAGTTGAGAGGTGTTATAGTAATAGATGTGGGGGCATGGTCGGACCATGTAATAGGCTCGATATCCGACTCAGAAACCCTCCCTAGCATGCACTTATCTGTCAAGAAACAGTCTATACGTGGGAGTGCGCATGTGCCGGTCTCCGTGATGGCTGCTTGATCGCGGAGCTCCGGGCTATCCTGCCACCGAAAGCCCTAAGAAGCAGCCATCTGGGTCCATCCACCCCAGACCAGGTGCCCCTTGATGCCGTGAAGGCAACTGAGGACCATCGGGAGCCCCCCCGGCCACCTGGAAGCAGAAGCCGGGATCCTCTCTAAATCGAGGCCGCGGCTGCGGCCTAGTCACGGACGGGAGCCGGGCGGACGGAGGCCTGGGACAGCTCAGGCGGACACAGCCTCATGCTCCAAAGGTGAGGCGGTCACCACATACCATCAAGCTCTCCCCCAAGGCCCGCTGAAGCGGGTTCCTGCAGAAGCTCCTAGGCTAAAAGTGGCCCTATATGGACTAGGCCCCGCTCAAGCATCCCTTGCATTATAACATGGGCTACTGAGACTCCCTCTTCTTCTCCACTGACACCTCACCCCCACTCTCTCTCTGGAAGGCCTCTCTAATATAGGGGGACAGAGGTATTTCTAGCCCAGTACATCTCCCTAAAGGCCTCATCTGAAGAGACTCCATAGCAATTACACCCAGCTCTCCCTCATTTTTTCATCACCGCTATTCTTTTTTCATATTGGGCCTTACATTACTATCCTACTACACATGTTTGCAGCAGCAGTGAGACAGGACTTATCAAAACACCCGGGGTTTACTAAACACCCCCCTGATCAGGCTCCTTTGCCCCCAGTAAACCAGCAGGATCCCAAAGCTAGTGACTCTCCTGAGGATATGGAGGCAGGGGCTGAAGGGGGGTCCAGGGTCCTTCCCGATCATGACCCGCCATCCTCTAAATTTCTGCCTCCCCAAAACACGTCCCCAGCATCCACAGTGTCCCTCCTGGAAAGGACCCTAGATGAAATGTTTGCCTCCCCGGGGGGAGCCGGGGGCCCCAGACCCTGACACCCCAGGTTTGTTGGGGCCCCCTATTCCAACTCCACATCCAGACCTGAGATTCATGATTTCTCTAAAATGCTGGCCTGGCCCAAACTGCGTCCCAGATCACTACAACTATTCAAGCTGACCTGCAGAGTTTGGGGTCCAGGATTGAAGTGGTTGAACAAAGAACGGACCAAACCATCGCTAGAGCAAACCAGAACACGGCACGAATCCAAGATCTCCAGGACCAGTTGGAAGCGGCCCACTCCAAGATTGATGACCTCGAAAACCGTTCCCGTAGATATAACTTTCGCCTACGTGGGGTGCCAGAATCCATCAAGGATGCACAGGAGACAGTTTGCTCCTTCATTAAAGAAATCATCCCGAACATCCCAGACCACAGACTGGAACTAGATAGAGCTCATAGAGCCCTTCAAGCTCCTCACATAGATGGACTTCCAAGGGACATTATAGTTAAACCTCATTTTTATGCGGTTAAGGAGGAGATAATGAAGATCACCAGGAAGCTACCTCGGTTATCCTTTCAAGGCCACTCCATTCAGGTGTTTGCGGACATCTCTCCAGCTACCATTCAAAAGAGGAGGGCGCTGAAACCCCTGCTCGAGGTGTTATCAAACAAGGCAATAAAGTATTGGTGGTCATTTCCGTTTCACCTCACCTTTTCATATAAGAGCAAGAACTATGCATTTTCTTCTTTCAATGAAGGGGAACATCTGCTGGTTAAACTGAACCTTTCTCCTTGGAACCTGGTTCCTCACTCCAAGCCAAGTCAGGGGGTTCTTCAAAGCGCCCATCTCCCCATAGCCCAATTCCCCCTGTGTGGAGATCCCAGCACTCTAAGAGGCCTAAGGACTCGCATCCCCCTTGACCCTCCCTCTCTCAGTTTGGGGGTTTTGCTCTGGTTCGTAATGACTTTAAGGTTCCCGCTGAAGCCTAATCTTGACTTTACCTAGGGGAATGGTCTTTCACAGATTGGCTCCTTAGGCCACGGTTCATACTATTACTAGCTAAAGGTTATGTTTGTTATCATTGTTACATGGCTCTTTCCAGCTCTTAGGCGGTTGAACGGGTTTTCTCGGGGACGCCGGGTCCCAGCTCGCTCCGGATTGGCTCCCCCCTCTCCCAGCCCCCCCATTGTGGGGGTTATGGGATTGGAGTGGAGGTAGGGGTCAGGAGGGTTCTGGTATCTCGCCTTCCTGTGGACCCCCGGGGGTTATTACTGTTATTTTAAGTCTTCCTTAGCTTTTGAATTGTTGAATTTTTTTTTATATATATCTAGTGTTCTGCTCATACTCTGGGGCTTCACCCGGCTGATATATTAATGTTGGGCTGCACTGGGGGTGGGACGGTTGGCATGCTCCTCCCTCTGCTTATTGGCTCCACTTTTTGGTGTAGCACGGGAGCAGATGTCTGGCTGCCGGCATAGGCAGTCGTCTACAGGTCGCCCTTGGGACATGGGAGTCGGTTTTCTGGCTCTCATCCCCCGAAGGTGGAGGGATCTGACATTTTTTTGGCCGCTTTCCCTCCCTCTCTCCTCTCCTATATCTGGTCTTGTTTCTCCTCTCCTTCTCTGTTCTCTTCTTATATCTCTTCTCTTTCTTCCAGGTGCCGTGGTGGTCCTCCTCCGGAGTTGGCGAGGGGTATAGGTTCCTCCCTTACAATAAAGGTACAGCCCTCTGCCCAAGGCGGTGGGAGTCTGATGAAGGGTCCATTGATAACGTAAGTGCCTACTTTCCTTTGCACCATGGTTCTACCCAGTGTTTTGAAAATTGCCTCCCACAATGTGCAAGGCCCCAACTCCCCTTTAAAACGTAGGAAGTACTTCCAGGCAGCACACTCACAGCATCTGGAGGTCCTCCTTATCCAGGAAACCCACTTTCCCTCTCAATTCTCACCTAGTTTTATCCACAAAAGCTACCCTCAATTCTTTCTAGCTAATGCCCAGGACAAAATTAGAGGGGTGGGAGTCTTTATTGGGAAAAGCGTTGGTTTTAATCTGCGTCAGACTATCAGGGATCCGGAGGGTAGATACATTCTGGTAATAGGGGATCTCGGGGGATCCCCTTATTCTTTTGTGTCCTATTATGCCCCTAACACTGGCCAAATTACATTTTTTCGTAACATGTTGGACTCCCTCTCCCCACATTTTGAGGGGACTTTGATCCTAGGGGGGACTCCAACACCGCTCTTGATCACATGATGGACAAATCGAGGCCAGCCCACACACGCCTTCTACAACCCCCAAAAAGAAGCCTTAAGCTTGCCAAACTCATTAACTCACTAGGCCTGGTGGATGTATGGCGGGAGTATAACCCTAACACTAGAGACTTTACGCACTACTCAGCTCCTCATAAATCCTTTGACAGAATTTACCATATCTTCATGGGATCCACCTCTATTCCACGAGTCTCTAAATCCTTCATTAGAGAATCCTCGCTATCGGATCACTCTATGGTGGTTGTTC
This sequence comes from Glandirana rugosa, assembly GCA_018402905.1. Classification (NCBI taxonomy): domain Eukaryota; kingdom Metazoa; phylum Chordata; class Amphibia; order Anura; family Ranidae; genus Glandirana; species Glandirana rugosa. The sequence goes on along the minus strand of BLSH010338710.1, from coordinate 163,092 downwards.
TATTAAGACCCATGGGGGATTTAGGAACTAGACCTCAATGGAGACTGAAGGAGTCCTCACTGAATAACTCGGTTCACTGCACCTTGCTTAGGAAAGACCTGGAGGAATATTTTAGTCTGAATTCGGGCCCTGGGACATCCTGTATGACCCTCTGGGCAGCCCACAAAACAGTCATTAGAGGCAGGATCATCCAACTAGCTGCCAAGTTAAAAAAAGAGAGGAGGTCCCACCTAGTTAAGCTTGAGCAGGATTTTCAGAAATTTGCAAAAGCACACAAGAGAAATCCCACCCCTCAATCCCGGTTGAAGTTGGAAGCAGGGAGGATGTCCCTTAATCTGGCTTTGACCACTCAGGAGGAGAAGCAGGCTCAATGGTCAAATGCCCACTTCTACCTTCGTAAAGACCACATAGGTCCGAATCTAGCGGCCAAACTGTCCCCAAAATTCAGATCATTTGCATTCCCGAAAGTGAGAGACTTATCGGGCTCCCTCACCCAGAACCCTCATAAGATTATGTCCACATTCCGGGACTTCTATGCTAAGCTCTACAAATCAGAGATCCCGACCCCCTCATTTCTGTCTTCTAACTTTCTTGACAGCGTTCCCCTTCCTACCCTGTCCGAGGATCATAGACTTTCACTGGAAGCCCCAATCTCGGAATCTGAGATTCTAGAAGTTATCAAACATCTTAAAAAGGGTTCAGCCCCGGGACCAGGCGGTCTATGGACAGGATATTACAGGCATTTTGGGCCTACGTTAGCTCCGCACTTAGCGAATTTCTTTAACTCTCTTCAAACAGATACAGTCCTCAGTAAAGATCTTAACTCAGCTAACATAGCGGTTATCCCGAAACCAGATAAGGATCCCTCCGAAGTTAATAACTATAGGCCCATCTCCTTAATCAACAATGATCTTAAAATTTTAACAAAAGTTTTGGCCAACAGACTTTCGGCCTTTATAGGACAATACATTCATAAGGACCAGGTGGGCTTCATACCCGGAAGACAAGGACCCGATCAGATACGTAGGGCTATAGATATCATCTCGATTCTTGGTTCAGGTTGGCATGGGGGTCCGGCCCAGGAAGGTTTTATCCTGTCGGTCGACCTGCAAAAAGCTTTTGACACTGTTGAATGGTCTTACCTTTTTGAGGTCCTGGGTAGATGGGGATTCGGCCCTAAATTTTTACACATTCTTAAAGCACTTTATTCCAACCCCTCAGCCACTATTAAACTACAAAACTTCCTTTCCGAGCCGCTTAGTATTCATAGGGGCACCAGACAGGGCTGCCCGCTTTCCCTTTTGGTTTTCGCTATCGACATTGAACCCCTTGCAATCGCTATCAGGGAACACCCCGATATTAGGGGGGTGAACAGTGGATCGATTACTCATAAATGCGCCCTATTTGTGGATGACCTGCTGCTGTTTATCTCCTCTCCTCTTATCTCGGTCCCGCACATAGTTAAACTCTTACAGACTTTTGGCTCCACCTCAGGGCTTCAGGTCAATATGGCTAAATCTGTGGCGCTTAATATCAATGTCCCGGAGACTCTGATACACCAGATTAGGGCCCAGTTCCCTTTTCCGTGGTCTTTGCAACAGATTCCGTACCTGGGTGTGAAATTGGCAGCTGGGTTTGACCAATTATACTCTCTTAATTATCCACCACTATTTAAATGAATTGAGGACGATTTGTGTAGATGGGAGAGGTTGGGCCTCTCCTGGCTGGGTAGAATCAATACAATCAAAATGACCCTACTTCCTAGAATTCTATATTATTTTAGGGCTCTTCCTATACCTGTCAGAAAGTCTCAAGTTCTCAAGTTCCAAGCCCTGATCAAAAAATTTGTTTGTGGTCATAAGGGATATAGATGTTCAGCAGAGATCCTCTGGAGATGTCGTTCCCAGACGGGGACTCGGCCTCCCAAACCTATGTCGTTACTACCAGGCCGCACAACTAGCCCAGTTCTCAATAATTTACGCGAGGTCCAATAGACCAGATTGGGTTGGGTTGGAGAGACAAGCGGTCCCCCACAATACTCTAGATTATTTGGTGTGGGCAGCCCCCAAGGCCAGCTATCCTATCCCCCACACTTTCCAACTCATTAGCCCTTTGTGACCACCTTCTTAGTACCACAAAGCTGGCCTCCGCTGTCAGGCCTCTTCAGCACATTTTTAACAATCCCCGATTCCCGCTGGGTCAAAATATCCACTCCTTTAAGTGGTGGACGGACAAAGGCCTATATAGAATTGGTCACTTCCTCACCGCTTCGGGTCCCATCTCCCTTGACCATTGCCTGGGCTCTCTGGATATGCCCCCTTCCGAGAGGTTCAGATTCCAACAAATTCACCACTTCCTAGCCTCTCTATGTAAGCTCAATCAGGCCTCCACCGGAGTCTCACCCTACAAGAAGTGGTGTTCAGATATCACTTCTCAAAAGGAAGGGATCTCGATTATATATGCCTTGCTAGTGGATTTTCCAGAGAAGCAGGCCTATGCTAGGAGCTGAGAGACTGACCTGGACCTGAGATGGGATGCTGAGACGTGGTTCTCCTACTTTCTGAGGGCCTTCAGGGGAATAGTAAATATTTCCCTGATGGAAGCCAGCGTCAAGGTTATTACACGGTGGTACCTTGTCCCTTCCCATCTTGCGTCCATGTTCCCGAACTCCTCGCCTTTTTGTTTCAGGGGGTGTCATCTCTTGGGTTCCTTCTACCACACCTGGTGGGAATGTCCCAAGATCAGGGGCTTCTGGAATAGAATCGTTATTATGTTAAGGAAAGTGTTAGGCCAGCCCATACTGCAGACCCCTGAGATAGCCCTCCTTAATCACAGATCAGAAGGTCTCACAAAACCCTTGGGTAAGCTCTCTCATTTTATTCTACTGGGGGCCAAGCTCACCATTGCTAAGGCCTGGAAAAAAAACATATGTCTCTGTCAAAGGGGCCAAGAGGAAGATTACATGGATCATGAACCAAGAAAGATATGCAAATATGCTCCTGGATTCCTCTCATAAATTCGAGGCGATTTGGGAACCCTGGAGGCTTTACCTCAACCTGCCCCTTTGACCTCGTTCGGGTTCGGACGGGACCTCCCTGGTACCTTTCTTCGTATCTATCTATTCTGTTCCTACTCTTCTTTTCCACTAGCCTTTCCTCACTCGTATTCTGTTTCCCACCTTTTTCATTTTTAACAGGTTGTTTCACTTTTTGAATACACACAGAGTGAGGTTAAGGGCCCATTTGGGCCTGGGTGCTTCCCCTGGTCATATGTTATTGTGAATGTTTCTCCTGGGGGGGTGGTCCTGGGGGGACCCGGAGCATTTCCCGGCACAGTGTGCTCCCACTAGGGGTGCTGGGGTTTGGGTCGGGTCTCGCCCGGGGACATCCCCCTTCGCTCCCTTCCGGATTTAATTCCAGGTTTAAACAAGTTTCAATGTCTTTTAACTGTGTGTGAAGTTTGATATGCAGAGAGTTTTCTCTCGCTCATTGTTCATATGTTTCATTGTATTTGTGAAATACCAATAAAACTTTCTAAATTAAAGAAACAGTCTATACGTGAGTAGGTGTTATACACATGGGAGTGAAAGGTTTATTCTCTCAGTCCCGGGTGGTGACATCTCCATACATCATATAGGTCATTGTCATTCAGAAATTTGGCCATGTTGGGACCTGGTCTCGATTTGGGGTTTGTTGAGTCCATCTGTTGGTCTTGTATCGAGTTGAAGTCTCCACACCAAATCAAGTTGCCTTTTTGTATCAAGCGGATTCTCTCCAGGGTCTTATTGAGGAAGTCGATTTGGCGCACATTGGGGGCATAAGTTGACACTAGAGTTATTGGTGTATTATCAATTACCCCGATTAGTATAAGGTATCTGTCGTTGACATCCATTACCTGTTCTATTAGTTGGAAGTTCACTGAGGCATGTATTGCGATAAGAACTCCACGCTTTTTTTGGTGGCCTGATGCCATGAAGATGTGGGGGAAGTCCCTGTGGGAGCACTTAGGAGTTGCATCTAATTTGAAGTGGGTCTCTTGTGCACAAAGAATGTGGCAGTTTTTGGTTTTCGCTGTTTGCCAGAGTGCGGCTCTCTTGGCCGGATGGTTAAGGCCGTGGGCATTAACCGACAGTATTTTAATGGCCATTATAAGTTATGTGTCGTGTAGGCTTATGTACTCACAGATTGTTGGTTCCATCCGGTTAGGTGTGAAGTGGGTGTCCTGATGTGCGGTAATCCCGGTTTCGGGGTGATTTTTGATTTCGTAGAAGGTATTCCAAGAAGGATCTTGCTGGAAAGATGAGCTGGGGTTTCTCTTGTCCAGTTGAGAACGGTAGTGAGGCTATAAGGGGTAGAGAAAAGAGGAGGAGAAAACAGAGAGCAAATAGAGAAAAACATAACCAAATGAACTGGTGCTGCACCAGCAGCAGATGGGAAGGTGTGTTCCCGTGCAATAGCTCTTATTGGGGAAAACAGTTTTTAACCATAGGAGTGACTACGGAGTATAGCGGGAGTCTGATGAGGAGGTGCAAACCTCTGATGTGGGTAATGTTCTGAATTCGGGTTGCTCATTTTAGGTGCGGACGACTTGCCATTGTGGTGTGAGCTTACCAGGTGGTTGTTTTTTTTTTTTTTTTTTTTTTTTTAATTTTCAATAGATTTTTATTGAAGAATATATCATATCCAAACATACAGATACAAAGAATAAATCAAATTCTAGACCTAAGACGGTCTGATGCATTTAACAAAGCTTAAGGTTATCGAATGTTAAACATAGAGTGAAAAAATACCATCCGAGAGGATCCCGAGCTTATTGAGGGCTCGGCCCCTGTCTAATTGCAGAGGTGTTCGAGAGCGACCCCTCCCCAGCCCCCAAGGACCACGCCCCAAGTGGGAACATACTTTGCAGTGGCCCCGAGGGAGGAGAGGACCCACCCCCCCCTAGCCCTGCCCTAAGTAAGACATACCTGGGTGGGGGCTCCCCAGCCCGCGGGAGAAAAACAACACTACGCTCCGCTTGGAGCAGCCGTCCCTAAGGAGAGGGGCTCAAGACCCCCCCACCAGGCATGGCTAGGAGACCCCGGGCCTCCTCCGGGGAGCTAGAAAAAAGCGACAACCAGCATGTGAAACTAAGCAAATTCAATGGCTTACCCGAGCGAATGAAAAGGGACCCAGGGAACCCAAAAAGGAGAAGCCCAGAAGGTCAATCCTCTTCCTGATGGTAATGTCTACTACCTACAGACTACCCTTCCATCGCTCAGCGTAAGCCGTGCCCCCTAAAGGGCAATCATAACAGGTCCAGAGAGAGGAAAGAAAAAAAAAAAAAAAGAAGAAAGATAGGAAATCAGGCAGATGAAGAAAGTGGAGAGAGAAGGGTAAGAGGTAGAGGGAAACAAGAGGAAAGAGGTGTCAGAAAGGGGTGATAGCTCACTATCAGGTCAGCGGTCCCCACCCAATACAGCATATTTTATGTCCGGGCCAAAAAGGCCAACCAGGGTTCCCAAGTTGCATCATGTTTCTCTTCCGGGAAAGACTGTGGAGAAAGGAGAACAAAGGGAGATGGAGAATGGGAAGAGAGAGGTGAAAGAAGTAGACGGACTAAAGGATAGAAAGAAGAAAAAAAAAAAAAAAGAAAGGAGAGAGACCTGGACAATACTAACGGGAAATCCCCCGTGCCGAATGCGACTCGCTACCTTCCCATCAGACATCCATCATCTGTAATGGTAGTCCTTCTCCTAACTGGAAGACCCGAAGAGGAAAAACCCAAGGGACCCAGGGAAAAGTAAGCGAGCCCATTCGGTAACTTAAACGAATCAAAGTGTACGACCAACAGCGAAAA
>BLSH010338710.1:131977-144726 GCA_018402905.1 Glandirana rugosa | reverse complement strand
TCCATCTTATGAGGTCGAATGTCCGGTATGAGAGATTTCATTAGGGTGTGAACCGCTTCGTGAATATTTTTGACTTCCTCAGGTAGACCTCGTATTCTAAAGTTGAGCCTCCTCGACCTATTCTCTAGATCATCAATCTTCGCTAGCGCCCCCTCCAGGCGAGTGTGAAGTTCCTGGATGACGTTAGAGTTCTGATTGACTCGGGTGACAGTAGAGTCCACTTTTTTTTCCATTTCCTCTATGCGGGTCCCTAACATATGAAGGTCTGATTTGATCTCTGATGTTATCCTAGTTGCTGTCTGGGCCAGGCCTCTGTCAAGAAGTGCCGCAAACTTCTGGAACATGAGAGACATGTCTTGAGCCTGGGAAGGATGAGGGTCTATGCCCCTAGGGTGCAGGGCATGAGTGGCTTGCTCCGAGCTAGGAGACTGAAGAATCTCTTCAATGGTGTGGTTCAGCAGGGAGACAGTGGATGCTGGTGAAGGAGGCATGGAGGGATCCACGTCACCCCCTACGGGGGCATGATGAGATGTGTCATCCCACACTGGGGAGCCAGGAAACTCTGAGGGTCCCCCCTCAGAGGCTTGTTGATCTATGGGCATGATGTTAGGAGGAGTCTGACCGTATTGAGATTGCAGGTTTCGCTTGACAGTTTTGGCCCACATGCGGTGTGTAAAATCAGAGGCACTACAGTGCTGTGAGAAAGGGGCTGATTTACTCCCCCGTTGCTGCGGGGGCTCTTGTGTATGCTCTGGCAGGCTATGGAGGCCGGAGAGGAGGAAAGGAAACAATAAATGCTGTCTGCAGGGAAATGAGCCCGCTAGGTCAAATGATGCAAGGGGAGAGAGTGCCAGGAGATCCGGGAATAAAAATTAGCTGTCTCCTATTGAGTCCGGTAGTTCAGGACCGAAGCTCTCAAGTATTCAGTCACTGTAGGCCCTTCTGACCGGCAGGCAGGGAATGGGGGAGTCTGTGAGGAAAGGCCGCATCAGATGAGGTAGCGTCTGAGGGAGTCACGCTGTCAGGGGGTCCATGCTATAGGGAGCATAGGGTGATAAGGAACCCTGGGAGGGCTTGATCCGAGGAGACTTCTGCGAGTCTGATTGAATGAGTGTGGGGCGTTAGCACCTTACCGCCGCCATCTTAGGAGCCGCGGCCTCGATGTCCTACTTCGGTCTCCGGCACTGTTCCTTCTCCCAAAATGTCCCCGGACCCTCCCGTGATGGTCCTTGGTGTGGGGGTGAGGATGTTGAGGCGCAGATAGGAAGCTGCTCCCGGTCGGAACGCTGCAGGGAACGCTGGCTGCTGGAAAGGCGCGGAGCTCTGGTGTTAGGCGTCCATCACCGAGCCTCGCGCATGCGCACTCTCCCAGGTGGTTGTTTTATGTTCCGGTGAGGTGGAGGCTCTGGGATGATGCCCCAGGTTTGCAGCAGGTGTAACCTCTTTTCTAGGTAGGGTACTGTGGAGGATTCTCCATTCTTTTCTATGAGTAATGTGGCGGGCTGCTTCCACTTGTATGTTATTTTGTGATTGCGAAGGGCCTTGGTGATGGTTGAGAGCTGTCTTTTCATGTCCAGGGTGTGCTTGGATAGGTCTGCATATATTTGTATGGCGGAATATGGGCTGGGTAGGTTGCCCAATGCTCTGGTTTTGTACAGAATCTGCTCTTTGGTATGGTAGAAATGTACTCTTAAAAGCCCGTCACGGGGTACCGTTTGCGGGAGAAACGTCGGCTTGGGTATTCTGTGTATACGGTCTATTGTGAGTACAATAGGTGGCGTTTCAGGCAATATGGTGGAAAAGAGCTCGGTGGCGTATCTTCTTAAGTCATTTGGTAGGACCGACTCTGGAATCCCCCTCAGCTTGAGGTTTTTCCTCCTCGAGCGGTCTTCCAGGTCGGCCATCTTTGATTATATCCATTTGCGCTCTTTTAAGTTAGTTTCATGTGCCTCAACTAAATCATTTACAGTGGTTGTCATATCCCCCATTGCTTCTTCAATTGTGTCTATTCTGTTTCCCAACGAGTAGATTTCAGTAGTAATCTGTTTAGCCAGTGAAAGAATATCTGTCTGGATCGCAGTGTGCACCGACAGTAGCATGTCTTTGAGCTGTGTGTCCAGCACTGGCTGATTGGTTGTAGGAATAGCAGCTATTGGTGATTGTGCTACTGGTGGTAGTGTGAGGGGAGCTGGGCGGCCTACCTCCTGTGCCTGTGTAATATGTTCAAGTTTTTGCCTGGATTTGGCTGGACTGCAGCAGGAGGGGCTGTGGATGTCCTCTCTAGAGGGGGACTGGGTGCCACTCACCATTTTCTCTCGTTCCGGGTCCGTTGGGAGAAGTATGTAGTTAATTTTCTCGGCGCCCATTCCTCTTTCCTCTTCCTGGAGTGGGTCGCCATGTTGGGGTGATGTCCCCTGTCCTCTAGGGATGACATTGTGAGGTTTGCTTTGTCGTAGTCGCTGTAGGAACCGCCGCTAGCTCTTTCCTCACACGTCCATACAGAGCGCACTCTGGCCACGCCCCAGTGGAAACATTTTTTAACATTCTTGACATTTCTGAAGTGTTTCCTATTGATTTTTTATGCTTGTTGCCATTGCTATCCGAAGGTGACACAGTGCACTGCAGATAGCTGCAGATATGTGCAGATAGCTGCATAACATCGTTCCTGGACACATTCAAATCCATTTTTTCGAATCGTTCTGTAACGAAACCATTGATAAATGCAGAGTGTGAAAGGGGCCATAGGAAAGCATTGTCACAGTATAGCTGCGGTAGATAACGTAATCTATCCGCAGCTAAAAGCTGGATTCTATCCATAGAAACATAGAGACATAGAAAAGTGACGGCAGAAAAAGACTGAGTAGTCCATTGAGTCTGCCCCTTTTTATTTTACTTTTTGGGGTTTTTTTTGTTTTTTTCACAATAACCTTGTTGTCTGACTATAGATTTATGTTTATCCCAAGCATGTTTGAAGCCATTTACTGTTGACTGTCTCACAACCTCTGTTGGTAGTTTATTCCAATCATAAAATACCCTTTCAGTAAAATAATACTTTCTAAGATTAGTTTTGAACTTCCCTCCAGTTAGTTTTAGGTCATGTCCCTGTGTTCTTGATTTTGGTTTCATATTTAAAAGACTGCCCTCCTGAACCTTATTCACCCCCTTGATGTATTTAAAGGTTTCAATCATGTCTCCCCTCTCCCTTCTTTCCTCCAGACTGTACATATTAAGTTCCTGAAGTAGCTCTTGACATGTTTTATCTCCCAGACCTTTCACCATTTTTGTTACCCATCTCTGAACTCGTTCTATCTTATCAATATCTTTTTGTAAGTGAGGTCTCCAGAACTGGACACAGTATTCTAAGCGAGGTCTCACTAAAGATCTATATAGAGGAATCAGAACCTCCGTCCATGTGAAAGGGGCCTAAGAAACGCTGCACCACCAAATTGAGGACATTTGCCAGGCATAGAACATGTGTCAACTTTCCCCTTTTAAAGGGTGGAAAAAAGGTTATTGCCATTATTGCACACCACCATTCCTGGCTCAAGATTCTGTGGTGTGAACCACCTCTGGGCCTGCCCCGGAAGAGCTGAAATAATCTCTGCTCTGGTGTCCCACTTGTCCCCTAGACAGACCAACTGGAGCACTACATGGCATATTTTAGCCTGACTCATTGAATAGCCCCTTGAATGCTTAGAGGGTACTGGTGGTTCATATGGCAATTTAGCAGAGGAGGGCATGGAGGAGGAGGGGTGGAGCTGACAGATCTTGCATTATCACCACCAGCTGTATGGAGACGTAGCAGTAAAACAAGCTCCAGCATTGAGCCCTGTCCTGCATCCTTCCTAGTTGCAAGCAGAGTTACCCAGTGTGCTGTGAATGAAATATATTGTCCCTGACCATGCTTTTTGGACCATGTATCAGCAACAATGTAGACCTTGTTGCTGACTGCCTTGCCCAATGATGCCAAAACATTGCCTTCCATGCATGTGATGCTATAGAGCTATAATGGCCATACGAGCAAATAAATAGCCACCTGCCATTGTAGTACAGCACATTCTGCAAATTCATGGAAGGGGCAGAATCCACCAGATGGAAAGACAGGAGTTGTAAAGCCAACAATTTGGACAAGCTGGAATTTAGACACTGGGCATGTGGGTGGTAGGGAGTGTATTTTTTTCAATGCAGCAGCTGGGGCAGAGAAATTTGCCTGCTATAATTTACAGCTGGTGTGCTTATGGCATATGTGTTGCAAGGACCTGTGACACCCTTTTCTATACCATCATCCCTTTCAGTGGAGGCTGCTGAGAGGTCATGAGATATAGCAGGGGTAGACATGAAAGCCGAGGAGTGAGGAGGAGAACAATTGTGTCCCTTGTGTGTGGCTTTCAGGTGCTCTTACCAACCGGCTGAATGGTGGGAGGTTAAATGCCTTATCAAGCATATAGTACCCAAATGGCTATTGTTTTTGTCACGCTTGATCTGCTTGCAGCAGCGATTGTAAATTGTATCAGTGCAATCGGCTGCACATGTGCTAAAATAGGCCCACACAGCTGAGCTGTGGAAAGTGGGCCAGGAGATAACAGCTCCACATTCTGATGGAATAGGGTGGCTACTGATGGCTGCCTCTGGAGGACATCCTGCCTTTTTGGGGTTATTTCTCCCCCTCACTTTCCTCTTCTGCTCTATCAGGCACCCAAGTTGTGTCAGTGATCTCATCATCATCATCCCCTCCATCCTTACCATCACTGGGGCCAACTTACTTAAAATATGCTGCGGCACAGGGAACATGACTGCCCATTTGTTTATCAGTGTTCTTCCCTCACTGTGGGCTCATGCTGCTCCCTTCCTCTACATCAAAACCAACATAATCATCAAGTAATGTCTGTGCATCATCAAGAAGCAAGCGACTGATGCTGTGTTCAAATAAATCAGCTGACTCCTTCATGCATGAGGCTGGGGCTATGGCAAGAATAGCTGTGGACAAGGAGGCAGAATAAGCCACTCTGGCAGCTGAGGTAGACTGTGCGCTATTGTCAGCTTGGGTCATAGAGGTTGAGGTTGGTTTAGTAAGCCAGTCCATCACCTCCTCTGCATGCTGTGGCTGGATATCATGGGCAACATCACTAAACAGAGACAAATGTATCCTGCCTGAGGATGACCCATGTCCACCTTTGCCTGTGGACAAGGTTGCTGCTGGCTCCCCCATAGTGGCATGGGAATGTCTGCCTCTCCTTGCTGGCCCCCCAGACATGATGGGGGGCTTATTACCCAAATTGAATAGAAACTGGGAAATGTGTGATTGGATGCACTTTATTGAATGAAAAGTGGTGTTTGGTGCACTTTAAATTGAGGACTGACACTGACCGAAATGTAAAATCTATAAAAAAAAATAAAAAGGGGGAACACCAGCGTCGCAGAAAAACTGCAGCTGACAATTTAAAAAAAGGGGCCAAAAAAAGACAACTCCCCCCCAAAAAAAAAACATGCAGCCACCACAAAAAAGGGCATTCAGCACCGTATACAGCACTAAATGTTATTTAATTCTGTGTTAAACACTGTACTGCACTAACACACTACACAAACACTACACTATACTGACACACTATATTCACACAATACTAACACTACACTAACACTCTACGCTCAGAGTCACAATAAGTGAACACACTAACTCGCTAGTAGCAAATTGAGCTCTGCTCTATCTATATCCACTCCAACATCACACTGCAAAAGGTTCCTATGGGAAATAACCTTTTATAGTGTGGGGTGGGACTATGAGCACTGAGCTGTGATTGGACAAAGTCATCATCACTTTGTCCAATCAGGGCTCTGACAGTGCTCTGTGCCCTAATTAGAAAAGCCTTGCACCCGACCAGTAGTCAGGTGCAAGGCTTCATCCATTTAGCGCCCTAGAATGCACTGTGCAGCGTGCCGAGCCCCCCGCAAATCCGGGTATTCGCCAGACAGGTGAATAGGCTGTCAGGGAAGGCATGTTCTTAGCCAAAACGGAGTCTCGAAGTGCACACATATTTATATATGTGTGTATATATATATATATATATATATATATATATATATATATAGATAGATAGATATATATCAAAAAATAAAAAAAATTGTGATTAAATACCAACAAAAGAAAGCTCTAACTGTCCCCAAAAAATGAAAAAAAATGTTGTTTTGGTACAGTGTTGCATGACTGAGTAATTGTCATTCAAAGTGTGAGAGCACTGAAAGCTGGAAATTGGCCTGGGCAGGAAGGGGGTAAAAGTGCTCGGTATTGAACTCGTTATAAATTGGCACATTTTGGTTTTAATAGGTACCCACTCACAGTGGGAATGCACAGTGGGAAACTGACTGGGAGATGCCAGTTTGCCTTAGTTAAGATGTCGGGGCCTGGCCAGAATCTAATTGAAGAATCAGCTCAGTTAAGAACAGCACTGCATCCCTGAACAGGTATGTATCCTTATATTAAAAGTCTGCAGGTATAGCATTTGTAGCTGCTGACTTCTTGTTTTTTGAAGACTGGAGCTTGTCTTTAAGTCTCTCTTTGACATTCTTATTAATTTAAACTTCCATTATCCATATAGAGCAGTACTGTTAACTCTTTGTACACTTTCCCTCTTAGTACCCAGATGTTACTAGGGATCAATGGATATTCAAGATATACTGTTACTCTTAATAAGGTGCTCTAGAAAACTATGTATTTTAATCAAGAATTCCTGAGCTGGCTATAATTCATTTGAGTGGCATTTAGTTAACTACTTACTGCCAGCCTACAGTAGTTTTACTGTTGGCGGGCAGCAGCTACAGGCAGATGAACGTACCTATACATCATAGCCTTTCTTTAGGGTTTGGGGCATGCATATGGATAAGAACCCTTATTAAATATCGAATAGAGATCTGGTAGTATAGTATAGGAAGACATTTAAAGAATTGATTAGGAAAGGAAAAAAATGGATCAAACAAAGAAGCTGAATACCTACTCCTGCCCGCTTGCAGAACACCAGTTCTCTATTATCTCCCCAAGATACATAAATATAAAGACCACCTGGGAAACCAATTGTTAATGGAATAGATGGTCTCTGTGCACGTCTTGAAGAATATATTGATGTTTTTATTTAACCTCTATTGGAGAAAACTGATGATTTTAAAGGGTTTGTAAAGGCAGAAGGTTTTTTTTTATCTTAATAAATTTTATGCATTAAGATAAAAAGCCTTCTGTGTGCAGCAGCCCCCTCAGCCCCCCTAATACTTACCTGAGGTCCTTCTCAGTCCAGCAAGATTCTCCTTCCCTGATTGGCTGAGACACAGCAGGGGCAACATTGGCTGCCGCTGCTGTCAATCAAAGTCAGCTAGGCAGCCAGTAGAGAGAAGGGGTGGGGCCGAGTCGGGGCTCTGTGTCTGAATGGACACTGGGACTGTGACTCAGCTCGAGTGACCCCATAGCAAACTGCTTGCTATGGGGGCACTGAACAGGAGAGAGGGGACAGAATCACAGAAGAGGGACCCGAGAAGAGGAGGTTCCAGGCTGCTCTGTGCAAATCCACTGCAACAGAGCAGGTAAGTATAACATGTTTGCTATTTTTGTTTTGTAAAAAATGAGACTTTACAATCACTTTAACTGAACTAAGAATTGAGGACGAATATAAACTAGTAACCACCAATGGCTATTACCTTTATATTATTATTAACAAGAGAAATTTCCCTCAAATAAATTGGGATTTTCAGGGCACAGATAATAAATTCAGGTTATATATATAAAAAATATATTTTATTACAATTTTCCAAAATATTTTGGAAAATTGTAATAAAATATATTTTTTATATATATAACCTGAATTTATTATCTGTGCCCTGAAAATCCCAATTTATTTGAGGTAAATTTCTCTTGCTAATATTTACATTCTGGGATGCGTGGCACATAGGGCGTTCAATGCCCAAGTGATCAGAACTCGTTATAGTTTATATTATTATTAACCACAAAGAAGCTGTAAAGCAGTGGTTCTCAACTCCTGTCCTCGGGACCCACTAACAGGCCAGGTTTGCAGGATGACTCAAATACATCACAGGTGATATCATTTGCTGCTCAGTTATTACAGTATTCTAATCTGCATCTTCCCAAGGTAATACTTAAAATCTGACCTGTTGGTGGGTCCTGAGGACAGGAGTTGAGAACCACTGCTGTAGAGGACTTTGAACCGGTTCTCTAATTTGGGAAGAAAACATACGAAATATATTATTGAATGTTTAAAGTTTGGCCTAACCCACAATTATTGTTGGTATGATTTAAAATATTATCAGCAAATGATTGGTATTGTGAAAAAAGTAAATTTTGCTCCCAGTGTAGGTAATATCTTCATGTCAAAATGGGAATCTGAAAATATTTTCATTAATCATCCACCTGAACTAAGATGTTAACAGCGCTTTATTGATTATATCATATTATTATGGGAAGGTAATACCAATGGATTGGAGGCTTTTAAATCAATTTTAAATGATAATAAAAAGAATACAATCTTGTCATGGAAGGAGCATGAGAAGAATAGCGAGTTATTGAATCTGTGGAAAACAGAGAAACAGATGAGCAGTTTTGCACTAAAGCTTATTTTAAAACATGCGATAGGAATGGGTATTTTCCAAGAAATATTTTATTATATCTTTTCATGTGACAACACTGAAGAAATGACACTGCTACAATGTAAAGTAGTGGGTATACAGTTTGTATAAATTTGCTGTCCCCTCAAAATAATTCAACACCCATTAACCACTTCACCACTGGGCACTTAAACCCCTTAACAACCAGACCAGTTTTCAGCTTTCAGTGCTATCACATTTTGAATGACAATTACTCAGTCATGCAACACTGTACCCATATGAAATTTGCGTCCTTTTTTTCACATAAATAGAGCTTTCTTTTTGTGATATTTAACCACTTCAGCCCCGGAAGGATTTCCAGCTTTAGGACCGGAGCCCTTTTTGCAATTCGGCGCTGCGTCGCTTTAACTGGCAATTGCGCGGTCGTGCGACGTTGTACCCAAACAAAATTTGCGTCCTTTTTTTCCCACAAATAGAGCTTTCTTTTGGTGCTATTTGATCACCGCTGCGTCATTTTTGGTCGCCGCTATAAACAAAAGAAGAGTGACAACTTTGCAAAAAAACCCAAAGTTCTTACTTTTTGCTAAAATACAAATCCAAAAAAAAAATATAAAAAAAAACATTTTTTTTCATCGGTTTTGGCCGATTTATATTCTCAATCGGCATTCATTGATTGGTTTGCGCAAAAGTGGTCACGTTTACGGATGATGAGAATTTATTTTTGGTGTTTTTATTTTATTTATTTTTTTTACTAGTAATGGCGGCGATCTGCGATTTTTTGTGGTACTGCGATATTTCAGCGGACATGTCGGACCATTTTGACACTTTTTTGGGACCATTGGCATTTATACAGCGATCAGTGCTATAAAAATGCACTGATTACTGTGTAAATGCCATTGGCAGTGAAGGGGTTAACCTGCAGGGGGCGCTCTAAGGGTTAACTGTGTTCCCTGGGCGTGTTCTAACTGTGGGGGGACTGCCCTAGCTGGGGAAGGGAAGTGGTCACAGCCTTCGTATACAGGAAGGCTGTGATCACAGCCCTTCCCCCTTACACAGAACGGAGGTCCGTGTTTACATACACGGACCTCCGTTCCTTCGCTCCGGGGGGGCCATCGCGGGTAGCCGGCGGCAATCGAAGCCGCCGCACCCGCTCCCTGGCCCTCCCCGAACACAGTGAGCGCGCGGGCGCGCTCACTAGGCTCGTGAGCGCGGCCACCGTCGTATGACGGCGATTTGCGCTCACGAGCCACCTTGTCACCGTCAATTGCCGATCGGTGGTCGGCAAGGAGTTAATCACTGCTGGGTTTTTTATTTTTTGCGCTATAATTAAAAAAAGACCGAACATTTTGTAAAAAAATAATTTTTCTTTGTGTCTGTTATCAAATTTTGCAAATTTGTAATTTTTCTTTATAAATTTTGGCCAAAATTTATACTGCTACATATCTTTGGTAAAAAAACACATTAGTGTACATTATTTGGTCCTTGTGTAAGTTATAGAGTCTACAAGCTATGGTGCCAATCACCGAATATTGATTACACCTGCTGACGGCCTATCTAATTTCTTGAGACCCTAACAAGCCAGGAAAGTACAAATACCCCCCAAATTACCCCTTCTTGGAAAGCAGACATTCCAAGGTAGTTATGGGGAATTTTTTGTAGTTGTATTTTTTTCCCACAATTCTTTGCAAAATTAAGATTTTTTTTATCACAAAAGTGTCATATGTTAACGGGTTATTTCTCACACCCAGCATATGTATACCACAAATTACACCCCAAAACACATTCTACTACTCCTCCTGAGTATGGCGATACCACATGTGTGAGTCTTTTACACAGCCCATCAGGCAATCTAGGAGCATAAATTACACATATAATTTCTTGACTACCTCTTGCACTATTGAAGGTCCTGGAGCACCAGGGCAATGGAAAAGCCCAAAAAATGACACCATTTTGGAAAGCAAACACCCCAACATATATTATAGAAGGCATAATGAGTCTTTTGAACATGTCATTTTTTCCACAAGTTTTTGGAAAATGTGGAAAGAAAATGAAAACACATTTTTTTTACACAAAGTTGTCCATATTTACAATATTTCTAACACACAGCATGTACCTAGAAAAAACGACACCCCAAAATATATTCTGCTACTCCTCCCGAGTATGGCGATATAACATGGGTGACACTTTTACACAGCCTGACCACATACAGAGGCCCAACATGCAGGGAGCACTGTCAGATGTTCTAGGGGCATACATTTCAAATCTAATTTGACTGCCTTTTACACTATTGTGAGGCACTGTGGTGGCATGGATAGGCACTGTAGTGGCACAGATGGGCAGGGTAGTGGCACGGATGAGCAGTGTAGTGGCACGGATGGGCAGTGTAGTGGCACGGATGGGTAGTGTAGTGGCACAGATGAGCACTGTAGTGGCATGAATGTGTCACGGATGAGAACTGATGTGGTATGGATGAGCATGAATGAGGCACAAATAAGCCATGGATGGGGATAGATGAGCAATGGATGGGGATGACTGAGCATGGATGGGGGTGACTGAGCACGGCTGGGTGGGTGAGCACGGATTGATGGGTGAGCATGGCTGGGTGGGTGAGCATGGATGTATGGCTGGGTGAGCATGGATGGATGGATGGGTGAGCATGGATGGATGGCTGGGTGAGCACAGCTGGGTGGGTGAGCATGAATGGATGGCTGGGTGAGCATGGATGGATGGCTGGGTGAGCACAGCTGGATGGGTGAGCATGGATGGATGGCTGGGTGAGCACAGCTGGGTAGATGAGCATGGATGGATGGATGGGTGAGCATGAATGGATGGGTGAGCATGGATGGATGGATGGGTGAGCACGGCTGGGTGGGTGAGCATGGATGGATGGATGGGTGAACATGGATGAGCATGCATGGCTGGATGGGTGAACATGGCTGTGTGAGGATGGCTGGATGGGTGAGCATGGATGGATGGATGGGTGAGGAAGGGTTGCTGAGGATGGATGGGGTGAGGATGGCTGGGTGGGTGGTGGATGGATGGGGTGAGGATGGCTGGGTGGGTGGTGGATGGATGGGGTGATGATGGCTGGGTGGGTGGTGGATGGATGGATGGATGGGGTGATGATGGCTTGGTGGGTGGTGGATGGATGGTGGGGGGGCATACTGTAATTTAGCAGCACTGTGGGCATTACACATCACCCACAGCGCTGCAGCACGTCCTCTCTCCCCCCTCTCTCCTCTCACAATGCACCGATCAGTGTGGAGAGGAGAGAGAAAAGCCGGTGGAAGCGACGGCTTGTTTACATGTGATTGCGCCGTCATTTGACCGCGCAATCACATGGTAAAAGGCTGCTCACAGCTGCCATTCACCATGAATGGGGGACCCGGCGCATCACGGATGTTCCTGCATGCACGGCCCAGGGGCGCGCGGGAAGTGCATTCATGGGAGGACGTCAATAGACGTCCTCCCAGGGTTTAAGCAACCGCCCTGTAGACGTCTTTTGTCTATAGGGTGGTTGTTAAGTGGTTAATGTCTAAACCACTGGCAACAAAAGTGAGTACACCCCTAAGTGAAAATGTCCAAATTGGGCCCAAAGTTTCAATATTTTGTGTGGCCACCATTATTTTCCAGCACTGCATTAACCCTCTTGGGCATGGAGTTCACCAGAGCTTCACAGGTTGCCAATGGAGTTCTCTTCCACTCTTCCATGATGACATCATGGAGCTGGTGGATGTTAGAGACCTTGCGTTCCTCCACCTTCTGTTTGAGGATGCCCCACAGATGCTTAATAGGGTTTTGGCCTGGAGACATACGTAGCCAGTAGTGTTGAGCGAACCCGGACTGTAACGTTCGGGTCCGTACCGAACTTTCGGGTGTCCGTGGCACGGACCCGGACATTTCAAAAATCGTTCAGGTTCGGTCCGGGGTTCTTGGCTTGGACTTGCTAAAAACTTTACAGGCCCAGGCACGGTGCCTGTGGGCTTTCAAGCCATGCCTGGGCTTGCAATGTCAGGCCCAAGCGAGTTGTGATGACCGATGCATACAGAGGTCCGGTTTTGGGATAATTCGTAGACACCCCGTAGGAGTTTGTCTTCCACCTCCTTGCGTTCCAGAGATTGTAGGTGGTCGAGGTACTACAGTAGTAC